>PVIH01007958.1:0-95677 GCA_004025045.1 Sigmodon hispidus
CTTTGGTTTGTGTGTCTCCTGTCACCTCTCTGGTCAGGGTTCGAATCTGCCCCTCAGAGACCCCTGCAGTTGGTTTGCTCAGTTCACTCAGTTCGGGGTCGCAGTAGGGATCCTTGCAGATACCCTCAGCAGCAGCAGGAGCTGTGGGTGTGGCCAGGTGCAGAGTTCAGCTGCCCCCTGCTCCAGAGTGTGCTGGGACACTGCAGAGAGCACCGGTCCCGGCGGCGGAACCCTCTCAACCATTTTTCACATTATTTTCTTGAGGCACATTCTCTCACTGAACCTGAATCATCCATTGGACAATATTGACTGCCCAGTGAGTTTCAGACATCTGCTTATCTCTGTCAGTCTTTTGTGAATGGGTTAAGGATAGGCACATAGCTTTTTTTACATGAGTGCCTGGGATAGAACTCAGCTCCTTATAGTTTTATTATAGGAAATTCCCAACCGAGTCATCTCTGCAGTCCACTGTTATTTTATGACTTGTTGAAATCAAGTGATGTGTGTTACAGAACTGGACTTCTGGATGCATGTGGAAGTTATTCCTGCTCAGTGGCTGTTTGTAAATGAGTTATCTTGGAAATAGCATATGCAATTATGGTTCTGAGTATCATAGTTTAACCCACTAATCTTGAATAAATGTAATTTGAATATCATCTGTAGACATTTGTTGTGATACCCTCCTTGAAAGAAATGACATAATTCTAAATAATGAGAAAAATAATGATCTTAAAAGAAATATTTATAGTAGCTTTCAATATTAACTAACTTACCTCAAAGGCTTTTGCAAGGCAGTGGTGTCCTCAGATTTCAAGCCTTGTAGGTGACTGAGATGCAGTAAAAAAATGCATCTCTTCTCACTTGGAAGAAGTGAGCAAACAAAGGATTTTAAAACAATTTTCATGCACTTAAAAGCAAAAGTTCAGAATATACAAGGAAAGAAAGTGTGACTTCTTTGAAAATAAATAAATAAATAAAGTGTTCATGATTCTGATAGAAATACTACTAACCTTGTGATAAATCTGGAGAAATAAAATATTCATAGAATGTTGTTTTCTAAACTATAATTATGATATGTTCATGTAAATGATAAACAGAATTCCTACATTTTCTTATATATCTTCCTTGACTTCTTGATCAGCATACAATAATCCTTAGCATATAAACCCTACATATTTTATTAAACTAAAATGTAATATGTAAGTTTCAATGTGATTATTTTTTTTAATTTTGATCTTTGTATGGTCCTTATTGTTATATTAAAATAGGAATGTTTTTTGTGTCCTATTAATTTGCTGTATATACTAACATATATGTTACATTGTTCATAGGAATTATCTACATAATCATAGTCTACAAATATAACAAAGTATCTTCCATTAACCTTCTTCAGGTGTTTGAAGTGACCACACTATAATAAATCCCAAAGTGGTAATGGATTTATTATAAAATTGCAGTAGAGGATGACATTAAGTTTTAAATGTTGAGAGTCACATTTATAATACCTCAGTCTAATTGCTGTTCATTTGGGGGGAAGGAACTTTGATTCATTGGGCATAGTAATTGGATTGTAATTGGAGGGCAGTATTGTTCCTGCTGTTAATAAAATTTACACTGAGGTTTTTTGTTTTGTTTTTCTGTTTTTCCTTTTGTGAAGAGGCTACAGCTCTCATGAAATTTTAGGAATAAGGTTGTAGGATGTGAACACATTCTATAGCTAACCTCTTTCTGAGATTTATTGAAAACTTGGGACCTTGGGATTGCCTGCCCATGGTGGGGGATGGAGAGTTATGGAGAAGAAAGAATGACCTAATGTGGTGGGAGGGGGAAGGGACCTTGTTTAAGGATATACAAGGATAGAAAATATAACTTCTTTATTCATAATAAAAAAAGGGAAAAAAAGAAAAAAAAAAGCAAAAGTTTAGTTTCCTTCCTATAGTTTTGGGTCTTAATCATGAGCACTTAAAAAATTAATTAAGTTAGTAAAATATGTTGTGAAATAAAAATCTGCTTTTGTGTGTCTGTCTGCATTTGCTTAAAGATGATAGAATGTAGAAAAAAGAAAAAAGCTCTTTATGTGAATTTGTGTATGTGTGTATGTGTTCACATGTATTCAGGTGTATGTATGCACATGTGAATGAAGGATATGAAACAATGTCAGATGATGATGCCATTCTTCAGAAAACATGTATCTTGATATCTTGGAGATAGGGTCTCTCACGGGCCTTGCTTCAGTGGCTGAGCAAGAGCCATAGTCTCTTGAGAGCTACCTGAAAGAATGTCTGTGATAGTAATAGACAGAATATGGGGAAGGGAACTTTCAACAACAAATACCAAGGTGCTGTAATGAATAACAATCCTTGTAGCTGACAGCCCCCGACCCCAACTGGTTTGTGGACCACAAAGATTTGTTGTTGTTTTCATTCACAGTTCTGGATAGTTCAAGAGAATGATGCCAGGATGACCAGACTCTTATCACACTTCTAAGAAAAGAACCTTTGCCCAGAATGCACTACAGGAAGTCCTGGGTTAGATCTCCAGCACATTTTAAAAAATAGATGTGGATCTGTAATCCCAGTTCTCAGGTGGTAGAAGCAGGAGAATCAGAAGTTGTTCATCCTTGGCAACATAGCTAGGTAGAAGCTCTTCCTATATGAGATCCTGCTATATAAGATAAAATATAATAAAGAAAAAATAATATTGCACTTATATTATACCTTTAAATAGTAAAAAAGTAGGTACCTCATTTATAAGTATGGGCATTTCACTTATGGAGGGTGTGACTTTGCCATTGAAGACCTGCCTTCTAAATGGCATTTTCTTGATTGGCATTTCAGAGAAATGAAACTAACATTTAGTCTTTAACCAAATAAATATTGTTATTTTTCATAGTGGCTCATGAAAGAAATTTCCCTTGGCCAAACCTTGATCAGGTACCTGCTCTCAAAATGTCTACTCCCCTGAGCCAATGGCAGGGTTCCAGAACTCCCAAATGTGCAGCAACTGGGGATCAACTCTGACACCTGAATTTCAGGCTGCAAAGAGCCGAATCTCTCTTTGAGTTCAGCATCCCAGGTGAGGAGATGTAAGCACTAATGGCAGAGCTAATTTGTCAGAAAAAGAAATATATTTCAACCATGGTATCCTAGAAACTTTGACTGCTCAAAAAGGTCTTTGATAGTTCAAGCCTGCCTGTCTGAGCGTCTACCTTTCTTTCAAAAGGGTGAAGTTTAAATGACATGGCAGAAAGTAGAAAAGCATCTCCTCTCATAAGTAAGCATAGCATATTTCCTTGCTTATCCTTTGCTTTAGAAAATCTAACACCTGTGTTTGTCTCCAAGGGCTCATGGATGTAACTGAAACTTTTTAAAAGGGTGACTGGTTGTACTTTTATGATATAGAGTAGTCAAAGTCAGGGAGACAGACAGTAAAAGCACAATTGTTTGAGGCTGCATAGAAAGGAGAATAGAAAATTATCTATTTGATGGGCACAGATGTTCAGGTTTGAGAAAAGAAATAAACCATTATGGAAATAGGAGGTAGCTGTAGAACAATGCTAAATCTCTCTGAATTGAACGCTTAAAATAATGAACATTGTTATATATATTTAATCATAATAAAAAGTGGTGAGAGCATTCTGAAACTAGTCAAATATTGTCACTGCTGGGCTATAATGGTTTATTAGAAGGCTGAGCTCACAGAGTACTTGCTACACAAATTTGTAAAAAAAAAAAAAAAGAAAAAGAAAAAAAAGATTATAAGGCATGCTCTTATAATCTTAGCACCCAGGAGACAGAGACAGAGAGATACCTATGGTATGTTGGCAAGTCTGTTCTGTTAGAGAAATCTATGAGCTCTAGATCAGTGAGAAATCCTGTCTCAAAAAAGTGTATAAAGCTTGTGAGAAATGACACTAAAGTTTGACACCTAGAACCTACCTGTAATTACATACAAAGAAACACATACATTCACACATATACACACAAACACACACACATATAAACGTACACTCATACATACATACAAACACACTTACACACATATACACATAAATATATACAGCACTGACACAAAGTGCACACATCCAAACACACACACATATAAACACACACTCACATCACATGTACCACATACACAGATACATACAGAGAGAACACGCACACATACACATACATACAAACCCACACACTCACATACATATACACAGCACTGACACAAGGTGCATACACATGCACAGTCACACCTAGAAGAACTGAAGCATTAGTTGTTGACCTGTGTTTTGTGCATGTATATGTCATCTATTATTGTAGCAATAAACCCAGGGGAGAAGTATATATTATTCTCAGTTTACAGATAATGCTTTCTACCCTGAACAAAACAATCTGCTAAAAATATTGAGTCATTGAATCACAAATGTTTGTTATTAGTTATGTTTATCAGGAGCCTTTTTTCAATCTATGACTCAGTTTATCATTAGGAAGAAATGAATGTGAATGCCTCTAAACAAATCACATGATGAGATATCAAAATGTCACTGTTTCAGCCTGAGCCACACTTGACTCTTCAAAGCTTGTTGGAGTTAATTTAAGTAATGCATTTCTGCTTTGGTGCAAACATTCTACTACAGGCTACTAGCACTAGTGACATCCAAGTGGTACCACCTGCTCAGAAGAGAAACATGTGATAAAGTGAATTGTGAGCAGCTGTTAATGCACATTTAAGAGTTTGTCACATCAAAATGTTAGGACAGTGTTGTAGCATGGAGTGAAGAACATTACTCTGCCATAATCACTGTGCCCATAGAAAGCATCCTGTGGTAGGACCTAAAGCATCTTTACTTCAAGTGTCTTCCAAAATTTTCTCCTATGGCTGGTTGGATCCCTGCCTCTAGAGTAGAGGGAAAAAAGAATAATGGACATCTAAGGGCTTTTAAAGCACTACTCCAATAATCACAGATATAAGATAAATTATTTACAAGAAAAACTAGTATCATTTTTTTCATGGTATGAAAATGTGTGCCATGTCAATGAGAAGCTAGCAATCTATTCTTGAAGAGAATGCTGTGCTCTGTCCAGGAATCTTAATCAAAAACTCCAGCATGGCTATTTCAACAGGGATTCCCTAGGCATTTTTTTTTGTATGTTGTAAGGACCTAAATTGATGATATTATACTGTGTTGCTGGTCCTTTCATCATCTCCAAAGTCTGTGTATTAGTTAGTGAGCTCAAATTTTGTGCACAATAATCAAAATGTTTCATAGTATGCATGGAAATATTGTAAAATATAAAAATAGTGCTGAATGGTTTTTGGTCTCTGGTATTCCCATTAAAGCATACTCCATATGTATTGGTTATGCCTGTAAATTACATTAGCTATGAGAACTATACATTTTCCTTATTTATTTACTCATCATCAGGGACCAGCCCTCTCACATGCCTTTGAGAAGATAAAAGTGATCACTTAATGTAGGGTGCGGTTGGCCCTTGCACAATTTGCTGGAACATTGCATCATGTTCCCCAGATGCTAATTAGGCGCTGAGTAGTGACCTATCCGATGTGATCCCTGATTATGCTAATTTGGCACTCTTTACCACCTATCACCAGCTATATGCTAATGAGGCATTACTTTGGACCTATCACCAACCATATGCTAATGAGGCATTATGTTGGGCACCAATCATATAGCTACATGCATCAGAGCTTCCCTATAAAAGCAGGCTGCATTTCAGGTACGGGGTCTTTCTTCCACCATTCTACCTCAACTGAGCTGTACTCCAATAAAATGAGATCCGAGAAGAATGTGCATGTGGTCACTCCTCATTCTGCAGGCCAGAAAGCGGCTCACCACAAGTGGTGATGAAACCCAGAACTCTTCACGCCCTGCAGGAAAGAACGATTCAGAACTCGACACACGGAGTGGACTGTCAGTGAGTAGTCCATCCAGATATGCATGTGCTCCTGGGAGGTCTAGAGCCTGAGATCTTTGCTGCAGTTTTTTTTCATCCTACTTGTCCTGATGTTTCTTGCATGCTTGTGGCTGCGGTGCCACTTCACTTTCTGCGGTGGTACTTCAAAATAAGAGAGGTCTAGTTCTGCTATTTCTAAAAGAGAGAGGTTTCTGTGCAGCCCTCAAAGAGAAATGCTGTTTTTATGCTGACCATACCAGTGCTGTTATAGAGTCAATAAAAAAATTCAGAAAGAGATTGGCTCAAAGAAAAAAAAATTTAAAAATCAACAAAGATAGTTTAAAAATTGGCTACACATGCTTATCATTCTTATCCTCTATATAGTTATTGTTAACTCTTCCACATTTTAAATTCTTTTTACTGTGTTTTTTTTTTTTAATAAATACAAAATAAAGGAAAAAAAAATTGGCTACAAGGATCCACTTGGCTCTCTACCTTGCTGCCCGCCATTCTGGCCCCTTTAATTGTCTTTCTCCTTCTCATTTCTTTTGGTCCCTGGGCTTTTCAGCGGTTGACTTGATTTATCAAAAGTCATATTGATTCAGCCTTGCCGCAACATATTTCAGTTCATTATCATAGATTAAATACAAAAAGAAAAACAGCCAAGAGCCCACTCAAAACTCAGGTTTGGTGTCCTTGGGTCCTATTAAGATCATGATGGAGATGCCCCACACAGACCCCTCGACTTGGGCAAGGCTGCCCCTGTGTGAGGGAGAAACTTCAGGCATAGCTGTAGTACAGCCGGGACTGCACAGGCTGGGGACGGGAGTGCCCCTATAGCCCAAGAGTCTGGATTACATGCCCTGTTGCATAATGGTTGTACAGTAATAGCCTAATGCTCAGTAATTTCCATTCCCTCCAAAAACTGCACGGTCTGCTGATTCCCGCTCCACGGGGACGCCTGTGGTGTTTAAATCTGGGGAGACATCGCCTCCTGGACCTCTCTGCTTAGCTTAGAGGGACAGGGCCTCTGTGATCCTCCAAAAGCCATTCTTTTGGACCCCCCAGACCTCTTAAAGGCTCGACCTCATTGACACAGTCCATTTTTTTTTTTTTACAAAAAAAGAAAAATTGTTAGAAACTGACTCAAGAATATTTAAAGTTTCCTGCTTCTTGGATGAAGCATCCTTGGTAAATTACTAGCTTTACAAAAACAAGCTTCTTGGAGTCCTTCAAGATAGGGTGTCCTTAGTTAGTTACAAAAGTGAGCTTCATAGAGTCTCCCATGATAAGGTGTTCTTCGCTAAATTGCAGGCCTTGTAAAAAACAAGATGTCCTTGGCCCTATCATACAATGTACATTTAGATAGGGCTTCAAACAGTAATCAGTCAGCTGCAGAATCATGAGGCCAAAGAGATCCTGCCCACCCCAACTTCCTCTGATAATTTTTCACTCTCCTCCTTGGTTAACTCCCCTCCCTGCCTGGAGCCTTGTACTCCCCTCTCTCTGCTCCCCCTCCCCTCCAAAAGCACTGCTTAAAAAGCCTCAATATTCATTCAATAAACAAAGCCTTGACATGACTCAGACTGACTCTTGTTGTTCTTCTTGTGCTTGGCTTCCTCTCTCTCTCGCCCCCATATGCTTCACAGGTGGTCCCCCCTTGAAACCCTCAAATAACTAGACCAGCTGAACAGGAACAGAGTGAAAGTGAGAAAGGCTTGTTCTGACCTACAGAAAGACTCTTTATTCACAGGAGGCATTCTGTAACTCATGTGCATGAATGAAATAAATGCCTACAGAAGAAGGTAGGATGTAGTCCATTATGGGGCAGAAATGACTAGCACCAGCATGCTACACTTTCTCCAATATTTCTTCCCTGTAAGATCTGCTCCATCTGGCAGCAAGAGAACCTGGGCTGGGCCAGTTTTTTTTTAATTTATGTATTATTTGGTGATTTTACATCATGCACCCCATCAAACTCAGTTATCAGTCTTCTCAGTTTTATCCTTGCTCTTATGATCTCCCCATTAACAGAAAACCCCATTAGTGATGCTTATTTAGTTACTGGAGCATATTAAGCTCTCTATGGCTAGCCCTTAAAGAAAATGAGAACTTCCTCACTCACACCCTGCCAGAGGCCATCAGTTTAGAAGTAAAGCATTGTGTCATTTAGCTATGTTATAGCCTTGAGATCTTGTATACAATGACATATTTTTGTTTAAAGTCCACTAAGGAGTGAATACATCCCTTGCTTCTCTTTCTGTGTTTGTGATACCTCACTCAGGAGGATATTCTCCAAATCCAACCATTTGCCTGTAAACTATAGAACATCAATTTTTTTTTTTGTTTACTGGTGCATAGTACTCTATTGTATAGCTGTACCACAGTTTGTTAATCTATTCTTCAGATGAGAGGCTGTTCTAGGTTGTTTTCAGGTTTTTGCTATTATGAATAATGTTGCTGTTAACATAGTTGAGCTAATGCTTTTGGGGTGAAAATGTGCATCTTTAGGGTATATGCCTAAGACTGGTATTGCTGGATCTTTAGAAAAACTGATTTTCAGTTTTTTGGAAAACCACCATACTGTATTCCAGAGTGGCTGAACAAGTTCAATAACAAGATTTGAAGTGAAAGAATATATATATATATATATATATATACACACACACACATATATATATATATGTAGTAAGACTGACTATCTCCTTCTATATTTAGTAGTGTTCACACATTTTAAAACCATTTCCTCTTAGGTTTATTTATACTGTAAAACACTGAAAAATGACTTACTAATTTTCTATATTTATTTTATGGATTTTATTATAGAAGTCAGAGTTGAACTGAGAACCTCATGTTAAAGAAATAGTCTAACACTGAGCTATTCTCCCCATATCCCCATTTCTGAGCTCCTTGAGCCCAGTGGCCAAGCCTTAGATACTTCTGTATACACATCTAAGCACATCTTATTTTGTTATCTTCATGAGTGTTGAAATGTCAGACTAAAGTATTATGATGACTTTCATAAAAGAATAGGAGATAAGAGAGGACTGTATACATGTTTATAAATAAAACATAGCACTTTAAAATAGCACAAAATATGTAGAATCTGATACAGAATAAAACATAATGTAGCTCAAATCTGTGAACATGTGAATAATTTATACATCTAGAAAATTTAGGTATTATCTTTATTTTCAAGCCATTCAATATTTACTTTATTTTTTTGTTTTGTGTTCAAATGTTTATTTTGCACCAAAATGTTATGTTAAGACAAATATTTAAAAGCCTTTAACTATGCTTTTGTTGTGTTTTTTTTTCAGAAATCAGCATTTTAACATAGTAACTCACAACTGGATAATGTGCAGAGTGAGAGATGAGAGTACTTAGCCCTAAATAAAATGTCTTTATAAAACTTCTTTTCTCAAGATATGGGGATCTATGTGACAGAGGTAAAAGAAATATAGTAAGAGCCAGAAGTGATGGGTATCTCCAAAGAAAAGCTGTCTTTTATACACAGGGACTATGACATTACTAACAAGACCTGAATAGGGCAAACTAGACAAAATACCAATGTAGTGAGATTATGTTGTTGTAGTGGAAATAATTAATGTGCTTGCTGGTTTAATAACAATGATAATTAGCCAAAGGCAGACAAAAAGTATGGGCAGAAATACCAGACTAAGAAAACTCTGGAAACAAGAAGATCAGAGAAGAGTTGCCACAGAGATGCCAGAGAGAGCCAAATGAGATACCAGCAGAAGCAGAAAAAAGATGTTGAAATGACATTCTAACTAAAGATCCAATCCTCATGGCTGAACAGGATAAGAATCATGTATTAGTTTAAAGGTAAAGAGTTAGGAAATTATATGCCTGGGCCCTAGGCCAATCAGCAATAATAATAATAATAATAATAATAATAATAATAATAATAATAATAGTAATAATAATGTAAATGTCTGTGTGTCTTTCTGGTACTGTGAGACTGTCAGTCTGTGGGTCTGTGAGTCAGAACCTCAGGCTTATGCCAGAAAGTTCAGACCAGAAACTACATACAACAAATGGAAGCCCAACATGGGTAATATACACCTACATAAAGCTTCAGAATGGTTAAAAATGGTTCTAAAGCACAGAATTGGAGTCAAAAGCAGCTTCCAAGTTGAGTCTTTGATGTGGTTATGGTACAGAGAGGCTACAGTGTTCAGACTTAAATTACAAAATGGTTGTTTAAGCTGCATCAAAGCCAGTTCCCAAAGTCTCACAGAAGACTCCTCATAAGCAACAAGTTATATATGATGAATAAAAAGATTCTGTTTATATGGACAAAAAGTCAGCAGAGTCAAAGACTGTTTCTTAGTAGCAGCAACATTTTCCTGAGGAAGAAATATTTGATGGAAGAAAGCAGAGACTCAGCTTTTTAAGAGAGCCTTCATGATCTAGCCTTAGAGGCAAAATTTGTGAGTCTTTTAAGAGGTCTTGCTGCCAAATACTTAAATAGAGTTAATGAGAAATATATGCCAATGCTTTACTTGATGATTTTATGGATGATAAAATTTCTCAGAGTTGTAACTGTAGGTTCTACCAGTCCCTTAGCTAAAAAGCTAAATTTTATGAAGCTAGACTCAGATCTGGGTGGAGCCAGCCAGGCATTGTAACTAAGCCTTTAAGCTTTAGCCACATATTGGCAGATTAAAGATGTGATAAAAACAGAAAGAAATAGATAGATCTTGGTAGAGTCAGCCACCCTAGTCAAACCTTTAATTTTTAGCCACACTTTGGCAGATTAAGGGTGTGGTCAGAAACAAAAAATTATAAAGGGAGCTGAATAGAGTTAGCCACCCAATTTAAGCATAGATATGACCCTAAACAGAAAAAGATAAGAAATAAAAGATATACAGTAAAGACAGATTAAACAAAAACCTCTAAATGGCTTAGAGTGTGTTTAGAAATATAGGCTTGAAAGAGTAAAGAAAATAGACAAAGTCTTTTTATAAAAGAAAGGGAAAAAATAATAAGCCGTGTAAAGATAGAAATTACAAAGAGTGTCTGGATACTGTATGTTGTTGTCTTGTCTTTAATTTTTTTTGACTAATAATGAGGTAGTAAAAGCTGCTAAAAATATTTTATTATAAATGGTGTGGAATTAATTCAACCTATATATTTTGTAAATGAGTTGACTTTAAAATTTAAATCAGCAGATATGCTACTTTGGAGAAGAGGTTTTCTTGTTATTTCTATAGAACATGAGAGGCTGTGGGTTTATTCCTGGATAAAAAAAATAAAGTTTGTTTGAGGAAGACCCCTTCTTAAAAATCTCCAATAGAAATGGATGGTCCAAATAAAACATCATTTCTGTTACAGTTTTCTCTGAGTTCTGAATCCAATACTGTTTCAAAAAGACTGGATGAGATGACCCAGCCTTAGTGACTACTCCACTAATGTATTGTCCATATTTCTATTTTTAACTTTGAATTCCCATGAGATTGCCAGTGAGTACATTCAGCAGGAAGTAACCCAGAGAACTATGCCTACATTTCCAAAAAATGGATTATGAATTTTGTGTTTGTTTATAGTGTTGTTTAAATGTTGTAATAAATAATGGAGTACAAAAAGGATATTAGATACGAGCTTCTTGTTTGAAAAAGAAAAAAAAACAGAAAATGAAGTGGGATTATGCTGTTTCATTGTGAATAATTGTTCCACTTACTGGTTCATTAAAATGCTTATTGACCAAAGCAGACAGGAGGTACAGGATGCTGACAAGACATGACATGTCCATATGTCATGAAAAATTTTTAAATTGATTATTTTAATAGTGTATTGTGTAGATATATGCACATTTGAGAATTGTATATCTATTATGTACCAATGACTGACTATCAAACCCTTGTTTTTTAACAGTATTTGTAAATATATTAACTGGCAAATTTGAGCCCAGGAAGTTTTGTTTTGTTTTTGTTTCTTTTTTATAACATAAACTTTGAACTTGTCTCAGGGGCAAGGGACAATATGTTCTTTTCTATACCTACTTCAAGCTGAATCAGGTTGTCATAGTCAGGACTTAAAATGCTGAGAAGCTAGCCAAAGCAACCGGACATTTAGACAATGGTCTGACATCACTGGTTAGAGAAAGTTGCAGAAACAACTGGTGGGTCTACCAGCAGAATTAAACTGATTTGGTACTCTCAGGAACATTGATTTGTGCCAATCTGGTACAAGTATTTAACTTTAAAATATGTAAAATTTCTCAGATTTATTTTAAAATTATGACCACAAATAAGTATAAAATTTAGTTTTCAGAGAAAGGTGTATGAAGGTTTTGAAGTATAGCTTTAATATCTAGACTATGTGTGGGCCATTTTAATTGCACACAGGCAAAATATAAAAAATAGTGTAAACTCTAGAGTGAGTGTTTAGAGAGGGCAGATCAGATATGCCAAGAGAGAGTCTGATCATGTGACTTAGGGTTTTTTTCAAGATAAACAAACATACAATCAGAAGCATTTAAAATCTTTAAAAAACTCAGATACTAGAAAGCTGCTGAAACCAGGCAGACAGTGGGCAGAGGATCCAGAGATGCTTAAAAGACTTGCGGTGAAGCCCTGGGTCTCTCTGTTGTATCCATGTGGAGAGACCATCAGAGACTATCAGAGAGCTTGATTCAGTGTAAACACATGAGAGTCAGTTTACTGTTTTGGACAGGTTTAAATGAACCCAGGTAGAGACCCTTTGATCCCATGTATGATAGGGTTTCAGCCATAAGACCGGAGGTGAAGGTTTGTTTTCCTTCTTTAAACATAAGACATAATTAGGGTGATACACGGGTTGTCATTTCAGGATGAGTAAAGGAGTATGGGGTAAGGCAACTATTCGCTATACTTTTGGCATCAACCCAAGCCCTGAATCTACTGGCTAAACTTACAGCAATAAACTAACTTTTGAATCTATTGGTTATCAGGCACATTCATGAGATTCTTTCCAGATTCCCAAACCTGGGCCCTGCCATCAGGCAATAAATGCTCTCTTTCTGAAATAAAGTTTTGTAATGATAAATCCATGCTTTCACACTCTCAGCTTGGAAGGGAGGGCTGTGATGTGCCCTTGCAGCCATAGGCAAGTGGGCACAGGGTCACAAGTTGCTGTGGGCTGGAGCTCCAGAGACAAAGGCTGGCAGATGGGAGGCAGGGTCAAATGTGAACAGAAGCCCTAAGAATGGCCCAAGGCATTTCAATTTCTCAGGGTATCTCCCAGGGTAAGCATATTCCTAAGAATGACTAAGCTGTCACACCTGCCATTAGCTATTGGGATATGGTTCAAAGAGGGCTTTGCCCCAAAGGACCAGAAGTCTGAATGAAAATTAAGACCTTAATTATGGCCATAAATGAATGTCATATGCAAATGGGAGCTCTTACATTGAGGATCTTACTGAGGGAAGATTGTCTCAGGGAATTCAGGAGCCAGAAAAAGGCTTAGGAGGAGTCTCTGTCAGGTTCTTGTTAACAAGGTTATGTCATGGTGACACATATACTCTGTATGCTATAAATAAAGGACTATTTTGGCCTATGTATAGCACCATAGAAGGAGGGTGGAGCTAGCCAGTTGCTATTGGACCACTGAGAAGACGAGATGTGAAGAATCCAGGTGAACCACGGGCTGGGGAACATGGCAGGCAATTACAAGAAATGGGTTGAATTAATATGAAAGAGCTAGCTGGTAATACGCTTGACACATAGGCCAAGCAGTATGAAGTTAATGTAAGTGTATGATCCATTTCTTTGGGGGAAAAAACTGACATAGGCCAGGTCCAAACCTCCAGGCCCAAATGGGCCCAGGAAACCTTTACAACACACCATGAACCATGTTAAAGAAATGGGGGGAAAATCTATGCCTTTACGGAGGTATTGTATTTTTCTAAGACAAAATTTTCACCCTGGCCAAGTCCTAACCTTGGCCATGAGTTTCTTTTGGATCTGCCCAGGTTTCTAACTCTGAAAGGTATAACTGTTTGTTGTCATTGTTTGATTTCTTTGTCTATTTTCTTTGGGTGGTACCTACAATGTAAGCATGCTTTTGCTGACACTTTGATTTTTTATCTCTTCTCTGAAAGCTTTACTTTCTGTCTAACAGATGACTGCCATCTGGCAGGTCCCATGATGGCTTAACCAAATCCTATGGCATTTCCCCCTACTCATCATCATTTCACCTTCTCAGGACAGATTTTGAGATTTTAGAAATATTTTGTTCTTTAAAACTAATAAAATTACCTCATGACTTACGTGTGAACTTGTTCTTAAATTTTTTAATGAAAATCAGAACTCTAAAAAGAGATTCTGATTTCCCTTACATGATAGGATATTCACTAAAGGAGTTGCTACACTTTAGGTGACACTTCCTTTAACAACCTCATATAGCATCCCTCTGTATTTGCAGTTATACAAATTTCTCACATGGGGAAATGTGAGAAATGTCTAATCATCCCACACAGGTGTCAGACAAAAATGTGATTCTATATGAGTCTAGATGATGGAATTGTTGAAGTTACTTATAGAAACTTCAGCAATTCAGAGACAGCTGCATCAATGAAATATTACGGAATATTGCTCAGCTTGGTGGTGACTTATGATACTGTAGTCTTGGACCTTCTTGCCTAACTTTCAGGTAATTCCACTAGAGTAACTTTCTCTATGTCAGTTCTTACTGCTTGCCTCACCTTGGCATGAGTCCTGTGGCTTACTGAGTTTAAGTCCTGTGTGTTTTTGGAGCCTTTTGTCATACATGTTTCCTAAGCTTTTTTATGAGCTTTTGTCTTCTATCTAGAAAGGAATGTTTTACTTTGAAGAAGTAGCCACCCTGGATTGTTAAGTGGCCTTAGAAATAGTAAAACCCCTGTGACATGTAGCTGAAAGCTCTGTATAGTTGGGCTTATTTCCCTGTTCATTAGCCAATCATCATGTAAATCTGGCCTGGAAAGTGACTTGTATATTGCTTATTAGCTTGTCCAGTGTTCTGAGTTCTAACTTGAGGGCATAGCTTGTTTTGTTATCATCTTTGTAACTAATTTTTGAAATAAAAGCCTGAATCTGAAGCATGCTATCCTTCCTGTGAGTGGTCTCATCATTATCTCTCTGACGACCTTCTTTATCCATAAATCAGCTTGCTGACATTCATCACAGAACATGACAGTCTTTTTAAACCCTAACTCAAAGGCATGACTGTCACATTTTCTCTTCCCATATCTCTCTTCCTGGCAGCTTATGGGATTTACAACTTCTTTGATTTCTTTCTTAAACTCTAATAAAAACAATGCCCATGATTTAACAACATAAAAAAACTAACATAAAGCAAGTAAAAGTTACCTGTAGATTTAAGAGCTATGCATGTCACTTAGTTGTATGGAAAATTGAAATATTTTTTCTTCTGTGGGAATAAGAACATATCAATAAATAATATTTCAGGGACAATTTATTTCCTACAAATCTGATGTTTTGGCATTAATTAATCCAAGACGTGAGCCACATACGAGGGACACAGAATGTATTTGTTCTGTGATACTCATAAAATGTTTTCAGGATGGGCAATTGTCTTCTAATTTTTATTAACTAAGTTTTATTTTATAAAATTATATTCTGTTCTTATTCTAAACAGTAGCTCTGCTTTGTGCTTTATATATACATCACAAGCAACACCACACAGACTATTTAGAACAGTGAACAGACCTGAATAAGTAGATATATGAACATATTCTGCTAATTATACATTCATCTATATCTCATTTTCATGATCTTCAAAGTACTTCACTGTACCTTAAATTGTGTCATTTGTGATACAAAGTAGAGAAGAAATTATAACCAAGGTGTCACATAGTTCAAAAATGAAATAACTTAGATATACACAAAAACATCATCCATCAGATGACTGATTTTATCATAGTTGAACTGAAAATTTTACAGTAGACAAATTCTCAGATTATAAAACAATTACTCAGTGTTTTGACCTGTAATCTCATACACATATATATATCCACATATATATATATATATATATATATACGTATATACATATATATGTTCAGTTCTTGTAAGCATGCACTCTTTTGCCTGGTTGGTGTGGTGGGAATCAAATGCAGTGTCTGATTTATACTGAATAGACACCACACAAAATGAGCTGTATTTTTATATCATATGCTTGACTAATTTCAAACAGTGAATTAAAACAAAAAGAAATCAAAATTTATGTTGCACAGAAAAGAGTGAAATCTACATAACCAAGTTAATTCTGAGAATGAAGTAGTTTTTTACTTTCAGTTTACATGTGTAGTGATGCAAGCCATCTTGGCTTCATTTAGTGTAAATGCTGTCCTTAGCATGATATATTGGTACAGAGTATTTTCAATTAAGAGTTTCACTTTTTTCCTTTAAAAAAATTCTCACTTTTTTTAAAACCATAAACATTTTTCCCATAAAATAAAATAAAATTTTATTCTGGATAATTTGTAGGACCATAACAAGTTTAATCCTCTGTATTATAGCCTCCCTTAACAGGAAATGAGAGTTGTCACAGATAACTCTAGAATAGCAGGTCATAACTTGCATACTGTATTTCCTTTAATG
Source organism: Sigmodon hispidus (assembly GCA_004025045.1). Classification (NCBI taxonomy): domain Eukaryota; kingdom Metazoa; phylum Chordata; class Mammalia; order Rodentia; family Cricetidae; genus Sigmodon; species Sigmodon hispidus. The sequence continues at coordinate 16,514 of PVIH01007958.1, forward strand.
GGGTTTACCCTTTCACAAGTGTCACTAAGACCATTGGACAACATAGATATTTATATTAAGATCTATAAGAGTAGCAAGACAACAGTTAGGAACTAGCAACAAAAATAATTTTATAGTCATAGCATCAGGAAATTTGAGAAGCACTAGTCTAATGCCTCTAGTTTGCAAGGCATGGCAATACTGACAAAGGTCTTTTCTGGGAAGCAGATGCAGAGATCTACAGCCAAGCATCAGGTTGAACTTTGTTAGTTCAGTTGAAGAGAAAGAAGAGGGATTATTTGAGCAAGGAGAGGTAGTGGGTGGGCTAGGATTATGATGGAGAAATTTACAAAGATTACTGAAACAAGCTATTGGGAACTCACAAACTTTAAACCTTCAGCTGTGAGCCTGCATTGGACCAAAGTAGGCCCTCTGAATGCAAGAGACTGCTGTATAGATTTGTGTGTTTAAGGGTTCCCAATCATTGATATAAGATTCTATCCTGGACATATGATCTGGCTTTTGGGGAACCTATTATTTATGAAGAGACATTTGACCAAGCCTTGATGTATGGGCTGGGGCTTTGTTCCTGCCTCAACTGAATGTATCAAATATTGTTGACTCTCGAGAGGAGAACTTATCTTTTCAGAGAAGCTGATAAGTGATAAAATGGGGAAAAGCTGAAGGGAATTGGAAGGTGGTGAGAAGGGGATATGTGTTTGGTCCATAAAATAAATAAATATTTTAAAATAAAAATACACATAAAAAATAAGACATCATTTTATTAAAAATATTTTTTCATCTTGACCATTGACTAAGTCAAAGAAACCATTCTTTGAATGGAGGATAAAAAGAAAAAATAGGAATTGATGCCTTTGAAACTCAGATCCATGTCCAAAGTAGAATCAAACGTGAGCAGATTCCAGCTCCTGAGCTGCTCATATGGAGAATCATTCTTTGGGGCCAGGGTCATATCCAAATTCCTGATCTCAAATTCTTGCTAGCAGATAAGTCCTATGCTTTAGCTGGGAGGGTCCTCCTCCTATGGCCCCTAAAAGAAAAGACCTCACACAACCAGGATCACCTCTAGGGCAAACTACATAATAAGAGACAGACTGAAAACTTTGAAACTCAGAATCATGTCCAGAGCCCTGTCAAAAAAAATGTGCAGACCCCTTGCTCAGAGCAAACAGAAGACACACAAGCCCTCTAGCCACAACTGACTTGGAGCTGACTAAGTGTGAACTATTGAAGCTGTGGACAGACATCAGCATGAGAATACATATAACAATATAAATCACAAGAAGACTACACCAGAAGAAATTGATGGATATACAACACCAAGACCCAAAGAGAGCAATGAAAGGACACAGAAGAAAACAACAGCAAACACCTTTATGAAGACTATAAAAGCCTTAAAAAAGGAAATAAAAAATTGCCTTAAAGAAATAGAAGAAATTACAAACAAAAAATAGAAAAGATAAACAAATTCTTGAAAGAAAAAAAATAAAAAAAAATGAAAACTAAAACATAAAAGAAACATTCCAAGAAGTAAAAATTGAAATAGAAGCAATAAAAAAGGCAGAAAATGAGGCAAAGGTGGAAATAGAAAAACTGAAGAAAAGAGCTGGAACTACAGATACAAACACAATCAATAGAATCTAAGAGATGGAAGAGTGAATCTCTGAAGTGGAAGACTCAATAGCAGAAATAAATACATCTGTCAAAGAAAACACTAAAACCAAAAAAGCCATAACACAAAGTCAGAATTGAACAATACCTATCAACAAATCCAGCCCTTCAGAAATAATTAGAGGGAAAACTCCAACATAGGGATCCCAGATACACCCATGAAACCAAAAACAATCAATTACCCCACAGAAGAAAAGCCCAAAGAAAGGAAATACATACAAGCTACCATCAAAAATAACAGGAAATATTAATCAATGGTCATTAGTATTCCTTAATATTAATGGGCTCAATTCACCTTTAAAAAATACACACTAGAATGATGGATACAAAAACAGAAGCCATCCTTCTGCTGCATACAAGAAACACACCTCAACCTTAAAGGCAGATACAGGCTCAGAGTAAATGGTTTGGAAAAAAAATTTCCAATCAAATGGCCTTAAGAAACAAGGTGGTGTTGACAGCTTAATATCTAACAAAGTAGACTTCAAACTAAAATCAATTAAAAGCGACCAGGATGGACATTATTCATTCATCTCAGAAAAAAATTGATCAAGATGAGATTTCAACCCTGAATATTTATGCCTCTAATATAAGGACACCCATCCATGTAAAAGAAACTCTAATAACACTCAAATCCCACATCGATTCTCATACCCTAATAATGGGAGACCACAATATCCTACTTTCACCCTTGGATGTGTCAACCAGACAGAGACTCAACAAAGGTTATGATGCAAATGGAATTAATGGATTTTTACAGAAGCTTCCACCCAAACACAAAGAATGTACATATTTTTCACCACCACATGGAACTTTTTCTAAAGTTGACCACATAATTGGTCATAAAGCAAATATCAATAGATACAAAAATGGAAATAATCCCTTGCATCATATCAGACCACCAAGACCTAATGTTAGAGTTCAAATACATCAAAAATCACAGAAAGTCTACCAACTCATGGAAACTAAGCATCACTTAACTGAACCACCTTTGGGTTAAGGGAGGGATTAAGAAAAAAATATGAATGTAATCAATGTGGTAAAGCCTTTGCTCTTCACAGTCATCTTTGAGTTCATAAAAGAACACATACTGAAGAGAAACAATAAGAATGTTAGCAGTGGGATAAGCCTTTGGTCATCATAGTTCCCTTTAAATGCATAAAAGTACACATACTAGAGAGAAACTGAGTGAACAACAAGTGTGATAAATCCTTTGTTTATCACAGTGCTCTCTCAAAGGCATAAAGGAGTACATACTGGAAAGAAACCCTATGAATGTAATAAGTGTGGTAAAACCTTTGTACTCTGCAGTTATCTTCAATGGCATAAAACCATATACTGTGCAGAAACTTTGTAATTTAGTCAGTGTGGTAAAGCCTTTAGAGAAGACCCTCATTTTGAAATGCATAAAAGAACATAAAGTGGAAAGAAACCCTTTCAATGTAATCAGTGTAATAAACCATTTGATTATCAAAGTAGTTTTCCAAGTCAGATTAAAACATATATCTAAGTAAAACTATATGAATATAGTCAGTGTATCAATGCCTTTACATTTTTATGTGTCAGGAGTCTTAAAAATTATGAGAAAAATCATACTGCAATAAAACCCAATAATTATATTCAGTGTGGTAACATTTTATGCTTTGTACAGAAGTGAAACTTTTTGTGTCCAATTTATATGTTAGAGAATTTTTATATTAAAATAGTCTTTGAGTACTAGAAAAGTGCTAAATATTATAAAGTCTTTGGCATAATTTTTAGCTAACAGTATTTTTTTTCCAAAAAACTGATTATGTTAAAAATCTCTTAAGCAATCTCCCCAAGGACCCAGCAATACCACTTCTGGGTGTATACCCTAAAGAGGCACATTCACACTGTTCATAGCAGCATTATTTGTAATAGCAAGAACCTGGAAACAACCTAGATGTCCCCCAACTGAAGAATGGATTAACAAACTGTGGTACATCTACACAATGGAATACTACTCAGCAGTAAGAAAAAATGATATCCTAAAATTCACAGGCAAATCGATGGATTTGGAGAATATCCTCCTGAGTGAAGTATCACAAACTCAGAGAGATAAGCAGGGGATGTACTCACTCACTAGTGGTCTCTAAACAAACAAACAAGAAAAAAAGCCAAACATGCCCAAGCGGCAAACCACAACCACTGAACAGCTTGGGATCAGAAACACCCTGGACTGACCCTTCAAACCCCAGTCCATATATAGGAACACCTGACTCACTCTTGAGGGAGGGGGGACAAAACTGGATTTGGCGGGAGTGAAGACTGATCCAAGCATTATTGGGCCAGTGTGACCATAGGACTGTCTGCTCCCTGCCAAGGGAGGGGATGGGGAGTTGCAGAGAAGAAAAATGATCAGATGTGGTGGGAGGGGGAAGAGACCTTCAATAAGGATAAACAGGGATGGAAAAAAAATTCAGAGGGAAAGCTGAACACAAAGAAAATATATGTGTAGCAATCTTATTTGCATTTTCACCCTTGATAAGCCATGCTTATGATTATTATCCTCTGTATAGTTATTGTTAACTCTTCCACATTTTTAGATTCTTTTTACTGTTTTTTTGATAAATACAAAATAAAGAAGGAAAAAAAATCTCTTAAGCATTAAAATGTTCATTTTTTTAAAAAAAGCATACTCCTGAAGAAAAGAATGTATGAATTTACAAAGCTCTATGTGTAGTGTTAAAGAGGCAGCCAAAGATACAACTTCTGATTCTGAAACTCATGCCATAAGGCCTGTGAAAGAGATACACTTTGACTATAAAATAGAGTCAAAGTAATATACTCTAGCCTTGAACAACTGAGTGCAAACCACTTAATTTATGAAATAAAATTCCTGACAGGCCCTAAGTTGGTTGAAGACCAAAAGACAGGTAAGTTACCTTCCTACCAGCTAACTAGGACATCCATCAGTTCTGGGCAACAACACATAAACATACCCACAAACCCATCTCAGCTCTAAATAAAGAAAAGCAAGCAAGACCCATGCTGAGTAGAAAACAAAAAAAAACCTTTTTCAATCAGCCAAAGAGATGGAAAATCACCAGTTCAAAATTTTTTTCAACAACATGAAAACAAATATGGCACCACAAGGATCTAGTGGTTTTACAGCAAGAAGACCTAAACATTCCAAGATAAAAGAAGCAGCTGAAAATGACTTTAAAATAGCATTATAACAATAATGGAATCCTTTAAAGAGAAAAATCAATAAGAAATAAAAAAACTTTGTTAAGGAAATGGAATTAGGAGGAAAACAATAAATTTCTTTTAAAAAGACTAGAGAACCAAGTAAAAAGACAAACAGGTGATAGAAATAGTACAAGACATAAATGCTAAAATAGAAGCAATAAAGAATACACAAAAAAGGGAATGTTGAAAATAAAAATATGAATAAAAGAACCATAACTGAAGATGCAAGTATAACCAATAGAATGCAAGAGCTGGAAGAATGTATCCTTTGTGTGGATGACTTAATTATAGAAATAGATCCTTCAAACAAAGAAAGCACTGAAACAAAAAAGTCATTAAAAAGTCCAGGAAATATGGGTTAACATACCATCTTGAATGTGGTAACACAAACCCATAAATATAGATAAGGTTATATGCTTAGTCATAAATTAATTTTAGACATAAATTAAAAATAATAAGACTACATTTTACAAAACCTGTGAATCTACATAAAAGGAGAAATATAAGACAGAATGGTATTGATCCCCCTTGGAAGGAGAAATAAAGAATATCTCTTGAGTAAATTGGGATCATTTAGGGGAACAAGCAAGAGGAGACAGAAGAGATTATGAGAGAATGAGATGGTTGAGTGAGATGAGAAACAGAGAGGGAGAGCAAAGCAACAGATATCTCAATAGAGGGAGCGATGAAGGGGTTAGAGAAAACATGGTGCTAGGGAAACTTTCAAAGACTCAAAGGGACTACAATCAATAGTGAAGAGGATACCTAAGCAGGATTTTCCCTATAAATTAATGAATGACAACTCTAATTGTTATTACAGCCCTTTATCCAGTAACAGATGAAGGTAGAAGCAGAGATCTACAGCTAAGCACAACACTGATCTCCCAATCATGCTGAGAAAACAAAGAAGAATGTATATGAACAATAAATCAGGATCACCCACAGAGATGATTGGCCTGAGCTATTGGGAGCCCACTGAATCAGAAATTACTGCTGAGGAATCTTCAGGGAAAGTAACTAAATCCTCCAAAAGTAGACAGCTCTCAAATAAAGTGGGCAGTTTGTGAAACCTCTTGCAGGAGGACCAGAGTTTATTTCTGGCATATGAACTGGCTTCTTGAGGTACATTTTCTACAGAAAAAAACATCTAACTCAGTCTTGATAATGGGTTAATGGATTCAGACCAACATCAACTAAACTTGATAGGCTGAACTGACTCAATTTGAGATTCCTTGACATTCCTTGGGAATGGATGGGAGGACACTGAAAAAGGAAGAGAGGGATGGGGAGAGGTAGACAGTAAGAGAATAAACTTTATAAATAAAAATGTAGAATATCTTCCTTAAAAAGTTCTGGAAAACCGTAAACAACAGCATATGAAAAATATCATCTACCACGAACAAGAAGGCTTCATCCCAGAAATGCAGGGATGGTTCACACATGAAAACCCCTAAATGCCATCCATCATATAAACAAACTGAAGAAAAAACATATAAGCATATTCTTATATGCTGAAAAAGCCTTTGAAAAAATCCAACACTCTTTTATGATAAAAGTCCTGGAGAGATCAGGGATACAGGGAACATACCTAAATATAAAAAAGGTGATTTAAAAGAAGCTGACAGCCAACATCAAGCTAAATGTAGAAATAATCAAAGCAATACCACTAAAATCAGGAAGTACACAAGGATGTTCTCTTTCCCTTATCTATTCAATACATACCTTGAAGTTTTAGCTAAAGCAATAAAAGAATGAAGGAGATTAAGGGGTTACAAATTGGAAAAGAGGAAATGAAACTGTCTCTATTTGCAGATGATATGTTTGTATACTTAAGTGATCCACAAAATTCTACCAGGGAACATCTACGTCTAATAAACACCTTCAGCAATGAAGCAGAATACAAGATTAACTCAAAGAAATCAGTAGCCTTCCTATACACTCAAGATAAAAGGGCTTAAAAAGAAATAAGGGAAACATTGCCCTTTATAATAGCTGCAAATAGCATTAAATATCTTGGAGTAACTATAATCAAAGAAGTAACAGGTCTACTTGACAAAACTTTAAATCATTGCAGAAAGAAATTCCAAAGGATATTAGAAAATGTAATGATCTCCCATGTTCTTGAATAGGTAGGATCAACATAGTAAAAATGTCAGTACTACCAAAGCAATCTACAGGTTCAATGCACTTCCCTTCAAAACACCAACACAATTATTCACAGACCTTGAAAGAACAATACTCAGTTTCATTTGGAAAAATAGGAAAGCCAAGTTTGTCAAAACAATTTTTCTTAATTAAAGAATCTCAGCAGGCATCACCATGCCTGACTTCAAAGTATACTAAAGAGCTACAATAATAAAAAACAGCCTGGTACTAACATTAAAAACAGACTTGTGGATCAATGAAATAGATTTGAGGATCCAGTCATTAACTCAAAAACCTATGAACACCTGATATTTAACAAAGAGGCCCAAAATATTCAATGAAGAAAAGATAGTGTCATTGGCAAATGGTATTTGCACAACTGGATGGTAGTGTGTAGAAAAATGAAAATAGATCCAAGTCTATCACCCTATAGAAAACTCAAATCCAAGTGGATGAAACTCCTCAACCTAAACCCAGCCACATTGAACTTGATAGAAAAGAAAGTGGAAAATACCCTCCAACACATTGGCATAGATGTTCACTTCCTAAATATAACATTAGTAGCTCAGACACCTAGAACAACAATCAACAAGAGGGACCTACTGAAACTGAGAATCTTCTGTAAAGCCAAGGACTCAGTCAATAAGACAAAACGACAGTCTAAAGAATGGGAAAAATTTTTCTCCAAACCTATAAGCGATAGAGGATGGATCTCTAAAATATATAGAGAACTCAAGAAACTAGAGCTCAAAACCTTGAATAACTCAATCAAAAAAATCTTTAATTCAGAAATAAAAAGGAAATTTTCAGCAGAAGAATTACAAATGGCTGAAAGGCACTTGAAAAAGTGCTGAACATCTTTGACCATCAGAGAAATGCAAATCAAAACAACTTTGAGATATCACCTGACCCCTGTCAGACTGGCTAAGATAAAAGACACAGATGACAGCCTATGCTGGTAAGGGTGAGGAGCAAGGGGAAAACTCATGCATTTTTGATGGGAGTGTAAGTTTGTTCAGCTATGAAGTATAAAGGTTTCTCAGAAAACTGAGAATCAATATCCCCAAGGACCCAGCAATACCACTTCTGAGTGTATACCCTAATGATGCACAGTCATACTCCAAAGGCATTAGCTCAGCTATGTTCATGGCAGCATTATTTGTAATAGCAAGAACCTGGAAACAACCAAGGTGTCCATCAACTGAAAAAATGAATTAAAAATCTGTGTTACATCTATACAATGGAATACTACTCAGTAATAAAAAAAAATGATATCCTAAAATTTGCCGGCAAATTGATGGATTTGGAGAATATCCTCCTGAACAAGGAAGGTATCACAAACCCAGAAATAATAAGCAAAGTATGTACTCTCTCATTAGTAGACTTTAAACAAAAAAGCAAAGCATTCCCTAGCTGAAAACCACAACCACTGAACAGATTGGGATTTGAAATACCTTGGATAGGCACCTTGGAGCCCATTCCTTAGAGAGGAACACCTGACCCATTCTTGATGTTGGTGAGGAAAGTGGATCTGCCTGGAGTAGATGCTGAACTAAGCCACCTTCGGGCCTTGGGACCTTCTGTCCTTGCTGAGGAGAAGATAAGGAGATGGGGAGAAGAGAAAGTAACTTGGAGGGGCAGGAGGGGGAAGGGAGTTTGGACAGGGGGATGCATGGATAAAGAATGAAGCTTTATCCATGATAAAAAAGGAAAAAAAATATAATAATAAAATTAATAATATATTTTTTCTTAAAACAAATAACAGTGAAAAAAGCAAAACATTTTTTAATTGTGATTTATATTTGATCAATATTCTTTTAAGGAACATTTACAGAGACAAAAAAGTTTTTGTTTCCAGAAGTTCGGTTTACTTCCATGTCCTCAATCACAGGACTATGCCTCTTCCAACACTTTATCAATATTAATTCTTCTATTATAAATCATCACTCTTTTCCTTCAATGTGTCATTTTTTTTTCTAAAACTTGTACAAGTGACACTTCTTGTAGGTCTCTAACCATCCTGCAGGAATGAGGATATTTTAAATAGACATTTGTATCTCTCCCATTTAGCTTTAGGCTCTTGAGACCATGTACTCCAATAAATATAATTTCCCTAGAAATCTCTGGCAGGAAAAAGTAAAAGGAAATTTAGTATTAGATGAGAACTTCTCTCCTAGGAAAAGATTTCATTTCTAGTCTAAAAGATTAGATTTCTAGTCTGAAAACATGTCAGACTAGAGATGAGGCAATCAACAATTATGGTGGGCATAATCACATTAAACCAGGGTGGCTTAGTTATGCATGCCTTTTTTCCTCTGTTTAAAGCTAATCTTCATGTAATAGCAAAATAAAATGAAGAATGGTGTAGCAGAATTTCAGATTGTATTGAAACAGACTCAGAGACAAATATCTGGTAAAGGCTGAAATATCAGAGAGAGGAAAGACCACAGTGAAATCTCACCCATCTGTCTTCCAACTTTCTCAGTCTTGCTCCTGATCACTTCTGCCTCTGCTGGTTTTCTATGTCACCTTAAATATCCTTCTTGAGAGCTGTAATCCATCCATCTTAAGATTAAAAATGAGAGCCACTCTATATGGTAGTCAGCCTTGAACTCACAGAAACACAAAAAGTTCTGTCTCTGGAGTTATGGAATTAAGGGCATAGATCACTACTCCTAGGTGTTCCTTGTGCTGTGATTAAAGGTGTGTGCCTTTGAAGTCCAGCTGTTTGGCCTTGTACTCAAAGATCAAGAAATTACTAAGCTATATCTGCCTAGTTTTTTTTTAACTGTGTGTAGATTGATCTCTTGATACTTTAGGTTTTATTAAACATTTAACATGTTACTACAGAATAAGTGTCATCACTCAAACTCTTTGTTCCTCTTCCCAATGTGACTACAATGAATACATCTGTTTTTCCCTATTACTTCTCTATTTAACTTGCATATTAAAGACTGGAATGAATGTCTAGATTTTTAGGGCTGTTATGCCTTAAAATCCAATGGTTTGAGTCTTAAGGAATTTTTTTTCTATTGGTTTACCAAAACAATTATCCTGTTGATTTAAGGGTATATGGCTCTCTTCCATGTTTTTAGGTAGATTCCAACACTTTTGTTAGTGTCATATCAACAACACAGACAGCAGCACTTTCCTTACCATATCCTGAGTGACTGTGTAAGATTCTTTATTAAGCATAACTCAGTCGCATTTTTAAAACACATGCAAAAGATTGCCACTTGCATTTAAACAAGGGGAACTGAGGATACAGCAGTAGATGTCAATTGTGTAAGGTCAGACTGTTAGAGGATTGAATTAAAATTTAGGTGAGGATACAGAGTGAGCAGAGAAACTCAAGTGGTACCTCTAGAGATAGCTCTGGCTTCAGTTCCATCTCTAAGACTTCAAGTTCTTCTCCCCGTGATCAAGCCTTGGGACAAGGAGGACCATTAGTTAAGTACAGCAAGAAGGACTGACTAGTGTGCCCACGCACTCATCGGCTTCTGGCTTGTACCCTAATGAGAGTTTGGTCACCCCACTCTTAACATACCTAATGACTGACTTCGGTGACATCCATTCCAACTTCCTGGGAATCTAGACACAATATATCCATTTAAGAAAACAAAAGTACTACATCCCTGGGACCCTCATTCTGGGACTGAGAGCAATCAAAAATTGAATAGATAGTGATCCAAAAAGCCAGGCCCAAGAGAGGAAAGTGTCAGAACTGGCATAATTGAAATGAAAATGAACAAGAATCCAAAGAATATGCTGCTGCTTGTAATTTTGAGAAATTTGACTCAGAATTTAGCCACCCCAGAAGCTAAGCTTTCAGGTTTTACTTTTTTAATAAATTAATTTCTACATCTGTTTTTCCCTGAGTGAGAAAAAGAGAGGAGAGAGAGGTGGGAGGGAGAGAGGGAGGGAGGGAGGGAGGGAGGGAAAGAGAGAGAGAGAGAGAGAGAGAGAGAGAGAGAGAGAGAGAGAGAGAGAGAGAGAGATTATATCTATAGAAATCAAAGTACATCAAAGGACAACATAGGAGTCAGTCCTCTTCTACCATAAGGGTCCCAGATATGAAATTTAGATCTTTGTACTTAGCTGCCATCTCACCAGTCATGGACTTTGTCACTTTCTGAAGAGCTGTGTGGAAACTAGGACAGAACCCAAGATGAAATGGCTTTTTTAGTCATAACAAATTGAAGCTGGGAATTGGAGAGATTAAAGTGTCATTGCAGCTAACTTAGTCCAAATGCTATGTCAAACTTGAAGGAAGGCAGGGAAGAACTGCTGCCATTTCCTTGTCACTGTTCATTCTGAACAGATTTGAGTGATAAGGAAACTGTATGGGGAACTGATACTAATCTTTAGAAAAGAGCAAAGGGGGCTACTCTATGTACCTGTGAGTTTCTTAAAGAGGTATAATTGTCTCCCAAACAGGCTGGATATATTTAACTAAGTCAACTGCCACTCTGAGCCTCAGTTTCTAATGTCTAAAATGAAGGGAACAGGCACATTTTTGTCTTACATTTTTATCCAAGTATGAGTTTATGATTCTATGGATATTTGAAGAAAATAAGGGTCTACCTAAAACAAGAGAAAGTTCAGAAGTAAACAAATGTGAGTGTCTACATTAATGGACTTGAATTCATGTCCAAAAGAATGGGAATAGCATATGCACTAGAACCCTGTTAGCATAGTGGCATTGACCTGAAGATCAGTGCTATTCACTGGATAGCAAAAATATATTGCTGAGATCCTGGCTAATATAGTTCCATCTCTAAAAAGCAAGATAGACAACATTCTTAGGAATGATACCTAGAATTTATCTCCAGCTTTTACTTGCAAGCACATACATATATACATGTATGTACATATCTATCTATCTATCTATATATATATATTTATATATAAAATGTACATGTACACATTAGTGATTTAAAAAAGATTTAATTTTGTTTACAGTTTTGTATACTTATATGTATGTGTATATATGTGTGTAAGCACCCTGGAGGCTAGAATAGGGCATTGAATCATCTGGAGCTGAAATTACTATAAGTGAGATTAAGTCACTGCGGGGATATTAACTATGGAACTCTTCAAAAGCAGCAGCACTCTCCATTGTTTAGTCTTCTCTGCAATCCTGGCAGCCATTCTGACTCAAGATCACAAAACACAGATTTAATCACCTTTTACTAAAAACAACAAAGACAATTTATTGTCATTTTCATCAAATTCAGTGTCAATAGAAATGAGTTAGACTTGTTCTTTAGCTAATACAGCAACAGTCAGAATGCCTTTTGTGCTTATATTGTGTATACTTTTGTTTATTTTTTATCTCTTAATATCAGAAGCCTGATGTAAAATAAGACACAATATTCCCATTTGGCTGAAGAGAAGATAAAGTCTCCCAAAGGTTGTATAATGTCTTTATTACTGCTTAGTCAGAATTGGAAAAAGAAAAAAATCATATAGAAAGTTATATGATTCCAATATCTTGTGTTTCATTGTAAGCAACACTAGAAAAAAAGAGGGTAAATATTTCCCTAATGTACGGCAGGGATTTTGATCAACACTTCTAAAGAAATGAAGTGACTAGAAAGAAAGTTAAATGTGTTTAATCAAAATTTTATGTGACAGAAGAGCCTTAAAAATGTGACAGGAAAGTAAGAGAAAGTTTTGTGTTTTTATGAGTGCCTGAGAGAAGAAGTGGATAGTTATAAAGGCATGTGACAGTTACCTCGTGATCAGAATGGGATGAGGAGTCAAGAAAGTTCCACTTATCTATAGGTGATATATTCCTGCTCTTATAAAGTGAACATTTGTCACTAGAGGACTTTCACAGGCCAAAAGGGTGCTTGATTTCTAAAGTCCAGTGACATAGCAAGGGAGAAACATGGTTATGATCTTCTTGGTTCATGTGAGGGACACAATTCAGGAAGGAAAAATGTGGGACATGATAAGAAAACCCTTGATTTGAAGCTTTGCAATGTTCTTTTGTTCTATGTTCTCAGTCTTCTAATAAATCAGTCAATGAATTTTGTTATTTCATCTTCAACAATTTCAATAGTTACTACCTTTGACCATTTCAAAAAAATGACACAAGACTAAAAATTAATTGATTAAAAGAATTCAGTTGTGGTTCTGAAATCATCCCATCTAAGAGTTGGCCCCAGGATATGATGTGAATAAAAGTAGGAACACACCTTGACAGTAAGTCCCTAAAAGAAGATGGGTAGATAGATGGAGGGTGATAAATAGGTGATAGATGGATAGATGACAGACATAGGGTAGATGAATTGAATTGATGGTAGATAATAGACATAGGATAGATGATACATACTTAGTAAACCGAAAATAGATTAGTGATAATAAGTGATATAGATAGATTACACATATGTATATACACATATATATGTATATATATATATACACAAACAAATATATTTATATATTTGTGTGTAAGTATATTCTGGTAGATAATACTATAGACAGAGACCAAATAGGTACAAAAACAAAGTAAAACATTAATAAGTACAAATATATAGATTATATGTTAGAATCAGAAATAGATCAAATAAACACCTGACCCAGCAAGTTCAGCATTGCTGAGTTTGAAAACAGTAAAAGATCATGTACTAAGCTCCTCTCTTACACTTACTGATTACTTTGATACATAAGCCTTAAACAGAGAGACTTTGATTTTCCAATGAAGAATCACCTTGTATGTGAGAGAGACATAAGCAGGCCATGTACCTCGGGCAGATCAAGGTACAGACCTTGCATACTAATGCTGTGATAGCAGCAGCATGCTCTGCTTGCTCCATGTAGACCCTGGGAAAGCAGTCTACAGTGGAGCAGGCTGATGGAAGCCTTACTTTGTCAAGGTTGGCTCTCACACTGGATAAACTAATGCAGGATGCTTAAGGTCCTCAGAGCATGGAATGTATACAGGCAAAGCTGAGAGTTCATGAAGAGAGTAAATGTGCTGCTCTGGGTCAAGAACTCAGCTAAACCATCTGACTCAATTAGAACATAAGTTAAGGATACTTGTAGCTATAGCTGGGCTGTTTTCTAAAGCTTACCTCCAATAGCACAGAGGTTAAGACACTGCAATCTTTTAATGTGATGCTGACTGGGAGACATTAGTCACAAGAACTCATTAGCTGGTACATTATTTGGCAATCACCACCCACTCTGCACCTCCTTTTGTTGTCACTGTTATTTTGAAACCTGAAAGGAAATTAGGACTATTGTTCATGTTTTAGAAAAGCAAGACATAGACATACTGCTTTCACATTATCCCCTTCACCATCCTCAGTCAAGTGTTAGGAAAAAGAGCAGGTTGAGAACAATTGGATCAAAGAATAAGTATGAAAGTGACTTTGGGGTCCACTCTGCTGAACAAACTTATATATTTATTCATTATCATTTGGGGAAAGTATGAGGGTGTTGTACTAGAAGCTGTCATCATGTTCTAAATTATATAATCTTTTTTCAAAATCTACAGAAGTGAAATCTCTTTTCCACAGCAACTCATGCTGCATAATCTGTAGTATGCAGCCTGCTTTAGTAGTGAGTTACTGCATTTTGTTCCAGAAAAATTTCTCAATTTACAAAATATTCAACTTTGGAGATAGAAGTACAGCTTCGTGGCACAGCACTTAAATAGCCATCACTAGGCTGTGGGGTCAATTACCAACCTTACTCAAACCAAAACAAGAACAAGAATGCTGAGGGCAAGGGATGATGGGATGGCTCAGCAAGATTGCTCTTGCTGCACAAGCCCAAATGACCTGAGTGTATATTCCAGAATCTTTATAAAAGTGGGAGAAAAAATATCAGCTTCATAAACTTGCCTTCTGACCTGCACAAACACATGTTAGTACATGTATACACACTCCATACAAGCCACAACAATAGTAAATAAAACTGGTAAAAAATGTGTTGAATTAAATTTTAGGATTTCTTAAGAATATGTATAGAAATGCCCATGGTATTCTCTCTCTCCCTCTCTCTTGATGTGTTTGTTTGTGTGGGCATACATATTATATGTGTATACATATGCATATACATGAGTGCAAACATAAGCATTTAAAGACCAGAGGTCAACATGTGGTATCTTCCTCTACATCTTTTCACCTACTAGTTAACATTGAACCTGAATCCTGTCATCTATGCAGGCTGGCTAACTGGCAAATCCCAATGATCATCCAATCTCCATTCTCCAAGGTCTGCAAATATAGACTCCGGCTCTCACACTTGCCTTTTACGTGGGTGCTTGGTCCTCATATCTGTGCAGTGGATACTCATGGAACTCATCATTTATTCCTGGGTTACAGTAGTAGGCTCAGTTACATTTTTATTGGGAAATTAATTTAGAAATCTTACTTAATTGACATAAACACTACATAAATTACAATAATTGAAAAGGTTTATAGGGAAAAGTACACAGGGAAAAGATCAGACATACCCATACCCCTCCCTAACTTCCATTGCCTAAAGAAAAGTTACTACTCAGTAGTTTTTTCTTATGGCTTCTTCTAATTTTCCAAATAACTCATTTACTTCTGACTTTTGAATATTAATTTTAGGTAGATACAGGAAAAATAATGATAAGATTCTTGTAGTCCAGAACTCCATCTAGAAGATGAATGCATTGGTACTTTCAACACCAGCAGCCAGTGTTTATATCATTATAAATACACAAGTATCACTAATGTAGCCAATTACTATGCTATGATTGAAAGTGTGGAGAGCTGCGTGTAGCCACGCCTTGCATTCTCCCTGCACGAAAAGATGGCGCTGGCTTCCGCCCTCCATATTCCACATGGTGAGCACTCTCAGTGACAAACTATCCTATAATTCACTTGGCTTATTATCTGGCTTGCTTCTGTGTACCTGGACCTATAGGTAGTGCCCACGTGGCTTACTGGGGTTGGCTGCCCAGAGGCTATTTAGGCTGCGAGCAGGTTTTCCCCAGAAGCAGAATGAAAGAGAAGATGTAGCAAGTCAGTCAGTCCCCGTTGTAAGTAAGTCAGAAGTCAGAATTCAATGTTCTTGAATAAAACTGCTGAAAGAAGAGCCTGGGTGTTGCATTTTCCTTGCTGGCAAGGTAGGCACATGACAAATGGTGGCCTGTGACAGGGTTTCTACTCTCAACAAAGGTTCAGAACTTTCAGTGGTCAGGGGGTACACCAGGAAAGTCCTCAGGTAACATGGGTATTCCGCAACAAGAGTGGGGAATAATTTGCTCAACTCAGTAGATAAAGAGAGAGCGGGATAAGATTCACTGACGAGCGAATTCAAGGTAAAAGTAAAAACAGATTTATTGCAAAAGGCATAATTTTAACCATGGGTGCTTCTTCTTCGCAGCCAATATTTTTAGCTCTTAAGGAGCTGCTTCATTGAATTTCTTGAGCCCGGGCGCGGGCTCTCCTCCACCATATTGAAAAGCAGCCAAGAGGGGCGGAGTCAGCAATTAAAGTGGTACAACCTTTTAAAAGCTCTTTGCGTCAGAAAAATGATTAAGGATTCTCAATAAAACAGATTTAGATTCTCAAAACCTCTAAATGGGGAAGGAAATAAAGGATAAAAGCCACATAAAGATGGCAGATAAACAGAGAGACTGGATAAGAGTTATTGCATTTACTTTCAATTTCTTGACTTTTAGTGAGCTATTTGCAGAGAGACAATTGATTGCTAAGGCTGCTAAGCTAAACAAACACAATTACTTTAAAGATGTCTTGACCTTGAAATCAGTTTATAAGAATATGTTACTTGGAAAAGGAGTTTCTGCTTTTGTCTCCATGGAAGATCAAAACATGTGGATTAGTTCTGGGCGGGTGTGGTTCCATTTGCTGAGGCCACCTGAAGCTGATAGGAGGCGATCTTGAAGATCAGAGCTATGTTGAGGCAATGGAAATTGGCCAGGACACCTTAGAAATGTTACAGGAGGAGAGATCAGAGGCAGGCAGTGAAGGACGAAGTAAAAGGGGAGAGTTGTGCCCTGACCTTGCTGATATAGAAACTCATGAGTCTATAAACTAGGAGGAAGAGCTGCTGTCACTCATAGAACAGATAAAAAGAACAAAAATAAGAAAAAAGAAAAAAGAGGAAGGAAAAGGAGGATCCAGATAGAGAAGAATGCTGCAGATCCCCAGCATGTCAAACAATGCCTTCGGCTCCCCCTCTCTATGTGGAAAGTGGGAGGGGCAGTTTAGAGCATGCTTTCAGCCCAGGGACATGGAAGGCAGTCAGAACAGAGTTATGCTTAGCTTATTCAGTGTTTCAAGATCCACAAGGAAATCGATAGGAGGAGCCCTTAGATTTCAAGGTGATAAAATCTTTGGCTGAGTCAGTACAAACTTATGGGATCACGACTTCATTCACTGTAGCCCAGATGGAGGCTTTGAACAGGCACTGCATAACACCCAGTGATTGGAGTGGCCTTGCGTGAGCATGCTTGAGCCCGGGACAGTATCTAGACTGGAAGGCCTTTTTGATTGAGTTTGCCACTGAAGAGGCCACAGCTAATCAGGCTGCTGAAAATCCCACTTGGGATAGAGACATGCTGTTTGGCCAGGGTTGATTTGCTAAGCAACAGACAGGCTACCCAGTTCAAGTTTATGAACAGATTAATAAGATTGGTATTAAGGTATGGAAGGCCTTACCAAATAAGGGTGAAGTGAGCGGTTATCTCACTAAGATTTTGCAGGGTCCCATGAAGCTGTTCTCGGACTTCTTTGCTCACATGGTTGAGGCCACAGGTAAAATTTTTGGTGATGCAGATGCAGCAATGCCTCTGATTAAGCAGCTTTTTTATGAACAGTGTACCAAGGGGGCTGGAGAGATGGCTCAGAATTTAAGAGCACTGACTGTTGTTCCAGAGGTCTTGAGTTCAAATCCCAGTCCCACATGGTGGCTCACAGCCATCCTAAGTGAGAGCAGGTGAGCCTAAGTTGTTTATATTCCAGACACCCGGGGAATTTACACCTGTGTGCTCTGCTTTGGGCATATGTTTGAGCCTGAGGTGCTCAGTAAGTGGCATTCAGCATTCTCCCTGCATGAATGACCCAGGAGTCTTGTAGGTCTAGTCAGCATGTCTTTAAATCTCCAGGCCTGGGAGGCCAGTGTACTTTGAATAATCTTTCTGCCAATGTAGCACAAGCCCTGGAAATATGCTGGACTGTGTGTGATTAGTATACAATATGGCAATTGTACTCATGCTGCAAACTTGTTTAAGCAATTGTCTAGTTATCTTTTAGGTAATTGTACTGGAGAATTCAACAACCTGATGGAGCAGCTGAGGGTGGCTATCATCATGGTGAACTCGACACGGATGGATGCCGGACTCCTGTCCATGTTCCCGAGACTGATCTGATGCCATGAACCATCTTAAGGAGTAGGCAGGTATAGGAGCCTTGACATGCCTCCTGGTGTCTGTCTCCTTAGTATGACTGTGGTGTGTCTGCCGAATTTAGGTTTCCCAGTGTCGCAATGCAGTCATGCTTATTCAAGCCTTTACAGCCGTTAATGTAGGACAGTCCTCTTATGCCTTGGCTGGCTACTTTAAAGGATTAATTTTTCTAGGCACACGATGCAAGGCTTGAGCACTGCACTTGGGACCTGCCGAGAGTTGGGCCCCAAGAAGAGCACATCTGATTGCATGTGGGTTGATACCTTGCGTCACACCTCTGTGAAAAAGGGTATCAGACAGGTCTGGTACTCATCAGGTGGATGACACCTGAGTGAGGATCAGTGCAATGTCCCTGGTTCACTCTACAGAGATCAGGCCTCTACTCTTGCCTGTGGCGATAATATAAATATAATATAAATAAGGGGGAACTGTGGAGAGCTGCGTGTAGCCATGCCTTGCATTCTCCCTGCACAAAAAGATGGTGCTGGCTTCCGCCCTCTACCTTTGACATGGTGAGAACTCTCAGTGACAAACTACCCCTTAATTTGCTAGGATGAGTATCTAGCTTGCTTCCACGTACCTGGACCTATAGGTAGTGCCCATGTGGCATACTGGGGTTGGCTGCCTAGAGGCTATTTAGGCTGCAGGCGGGTTTTCCCCAGAAGCAGAATGAAAGAGAAGATGTAGCAAGTCAGTCAGTCCCCATTGTAACTAAGTAAACTAAAAATTCATAAGTCAGAATTCAAGATTCCTGAATAAAACTGCTGAAAGAAGAGCCTGGGTGTCGCATTTTCCTTGCTGGCAAGGTAGGCGCGCGCGACATGAATGGATTCTGCAGTGAGAAAAATCTGTCTGATATATTTTGGGGTTTGAAAATCTTTGTGTCAGCTGCAAATTGACCATTAAACTGCTTGGAGTGTAATCTTCCCCTTGTACCTTGACATACATCAGCTATGTTATTTCATTTTACCCTTGCTTCTGGACGTTTTGATCTTGCTATAGCAGTCAAAGCATGTACACTCTGGCCCATGGCTAAATATTTCTCCTATGACTTTTCCTCAGCTAAGCTAGGTGTGGGTGTGCTTTTCACTGCACTCTTTGATTGTTATCTGAATCAAGAAATCCCTGTCTTGCTCTCTAGTGTCATTTTTGGAAAAAGTGTCAGTGAATAGTAGGGGAGAGGGAAAGAGAGAAAGGTACAAAGATTTTTTTTATATTTTCTCATATATTTATTTATCATTTTGAATAAAGTTTAATTTTTTAACCATGTATTCCCCTGTTCAAACTCCCCTACTGTGCCCACCCCTCCCAGTCATTGTCTCTTTGCCCCATCTCCTTATCTTCTCAACAGCAAGGAGAAGAGGTCCCAAGGTCCCAAGGTGACTTAGTTCAACATCAAAAACAGGCAGATCTGCTTTCCTCACCTCAACATCAAGACTGAATCAGATGTTCCACTGGAGGGAAAGGGCTCCAAAGTGCCCATTTAAGGTATTTCAGATCCCATCCTGTTCAGTAGTTGTGGTTTGCTGATTAAGAATGCTTTGCTTTTTGTTCAAAGCTCACTAATGAGTGAGTACATCCCCTGCTTATCTTTCTGGGTTTGTGATGCCTTGCTCAGGAGGATATTCTCCAAATCTATCCATTTGCCAGCAAATTTTAAAATATCAGTTTTTCTTACTGCTGAGTAGTGCTCAATTGTGTAGATGCAACACAGTTTGTTCTTCCATTTTTTAATCCATTCTTCAGTTGAGGGGCATGTAGGTTCTTTCTAGGTTTTTGCTAGCAGGAATAATGCTTGCTATGAACATAGGTGAGATAATGCTTTTGGGGTTTGAATATGCATCTTTAGGGTATACACCTAGTAGATTGCTGGATCCTTGGGAAGACTGATTCCCAGTTTTCTGAGAAACCACCATACAGCAATTCAGAGTGGCTGAATAAGCTTACACTCCAATCAAAAATGGAGGAGTGCTCCCCTTGCTCTACAACCTCTCCAGCATAAGTTGTCATATGTGTCTTTTATCTTAGCTAATCCGACAGGTATAAGGTAGTATCTGAAAGTTGTTTTGATTTGCATTTCTCTTATGGCTAAAGGTATTGAGCACTTTTTCAAGAGCCTTTCAGCCATTTGTAATTCTTCTGCTGAGAATTCCCTTTTTAATTCTGAACCCATATTTTGATTAGATTATTCAAGGATTGGGCTCTAGTTTCTTGATTTCTCTATAAAATTTAGAGATCCTGTCACTTGGAGGGTTGGTAAAAATATCTTTTCCCATTATGTAGGCTGTCATTTTGTCTTAATGACTGTGTCTTTAGCTTTACAGAAGATTCTCAGTTTCAGTAGTTCCTACTAATTGATTATTATTATTAATGTGTGTGCTACTTGTGTTATATTTAGGAAGTGCTCACCTGTTTCAGTGCATTACAGAATATTTCCCACTTTCTTTTCTCTCAAGTTTAGTGTGGCTGTATATATGTTGCAGTCATTATTCTACTTGGATTTGAGTTTTGTGCAGGGTGATAGGCTTGGATCTATTTGTATTTTCTACACACTACCATCTACCCATGCCAAGACCATTTGTTAATGATATTATCTTTTTTTCATTGAATATTTTGGGCCTCTTTGTCAAAAATCTGTTGTTCATAGCTTTTTGGGTTAATGTTGAAACCTTTAGTTTGATTCCAGAGATTCACAAGTCAGTTTTTATGCCAGTACTAGGCTGTTTTTATTACTGTAGCTCAATAGTATAACTTGAAGTCAGAGATGGTGATGCCTCCTGAGGTTCTTTTGTTGAGCAAAATTATTTTGTCAGTCCTGGATTACCTGTTATTCCAAATGAAACTGAGTATTGTTCTTTCAAGGTCTGTAAATGATTGTGTTGGGATTTTGATGGAAAGTGCATTGAATCTGTAGATTGTGTTTGGTAGTACTGACATTTTTACCATGTTGTTCTTACCTATCCATGAACATGGAAAATCTTTCCATTTTTTGCTATCTTCAATTTCTTTTTTCAGTGATTTAAAGGTTTTGTCAAATAGATCTGTTACTTCTTTGGTTATAGTTACTCCAAGGTATTTAATGCTATTTGCAGCTATTATAAACGGTGATGTTTCCCTTATTTCTTTTTCAGCCCTTTTGTCTTTAGTGTATGGGAGGGCTACTGATTTCTTTGAGTTAATCTTGTATCCTGCTACATTGCTGAAGTCATTTAACAGCTGTAGAAGTCCCCTGGTAGAATTTTATTGATCACTTATGCATACAATCATATCACTTGCAAAAATAGTTTCACCTCTTCTATTCTAATTTATGTCCCCTTAATCTCCTTGTGTTCTCTTATTGCTTTAGCTAAAACCTTGAGAACTGTATTGAAAAGATAAAGGGAGAGAGGACAGCCTGGACTAGTTTTTGATTTTAGTGAGATTGCTTTGAATATTTCTCCATTTAGTTTGATGTTGGCTGTTGGCTTCTGGAATTCTCCCACTATAAGAATGTGACATTTGGTGTGAGGTTTGAGCTTTAGTTGTGTTTTTTACATAGATAGATGCCATTATATTAGGGACATATACATTCAGGATTAAAATCCCATCTTGATAAATTTTTCCTGTGATGAATAAGTAATATCCATCCTGGTCTTTTTTAATTGATTTTACTTTGAAGTCTACTTTGTTAGATATTAGGATGGCAACACTAGCTTACTTCTTAAGGCTGTTTGATTGGCAAATATTTTCCCAAACCTTACTCTGAGCCTGTGTAAGTCTTTAAGGTTGAAGTGTGTTTCTTCTATGCAGCAGAAGAAGGGCATCTGTTTTTGTATCCATCATGTTAGTGTGTGTCTTTTTATAGATAAATTGAGTCCATTGATATTAAGGATTATTATTGACCACTGATTGTTATTTTTTTTCATATTTGGTTGTATTGTGTATTCATTTTTTCTTTATCCTTTTCTTCTGTGGGATTATCTATTATTTGTTGTTTCATGGGTGTATCTGAGATTCTTAGGTTGAAGTTTCCTTTCTAATGCTTTCTGAAGGGTCAGATATGTGGATAGGTATTGTTTCAGTCTAACTTTGTCAAGAAATATCTTTTTTACTAAATCTATGGTGATTACTAGTTTTCCTGGGTATAGTAGTCTATGTTGTCACCCATGCTCTTTTAGTGTCTGTATAAGTACTTACCAGGACCTTCTTGCTTTCATTGTTTCCAAGAATAGTCAAGTCTTATTCTGATGGGTCTGCCTTCACAGTAAGTTGACAGTTTTCTTTTGCAACTCTTAATTTTTTTCTTTGTTCTACATGTTTTGTGGTTTGAATATTATATGGTGAGTGGACTTTTATGGGGGTCAAATCTATATGGTGTTTTGTAAGCTTCTTGTATCTTCATTGGCATTTCCTTCTTTAGGCTGGGAATTTTTCTTCTATGATTTTATTAAATGCAATATTTGTGCCTTTGAGTTGATATTCTCCTTCTTCTATTCCTATTATTCTCAGGTTAGGTCTTTTCATAGTGTCCAAAATTTTCTAAACATTTTGTGATATGACTTTTTCGATTTTAGTGTTTTTTTATTGATCTATCTATTTCTACCTTTGAGTCTTCTACTCTAGAAATTCTCTATTCCATTTCTTGAACCCTGTTGGTTACACTTGTATCTGTAGTTCTAGGTCTTTTCTTCAGATTTCCTATTTCCACTTTTGCCTAATTTCATGCCTTTTTTTAATTACTTCTATTGCAATTTTTAGCAACTGGAATGTTTTTTTCACTTTTTGGCTTAACTTTTTTTTTGTTTTCTTTCAAGGATTTTTCATCTCTTCCAATTTTTTGTTTGTATTTTCTTCTATTTCCTTAAAGAAATTTTTAAATCCTCTTTTAAGGCTTCTATAATCTTCATAAAGATTTTTTGGCGATTTTTTCTTCTTCATTGCTCTGTTCATGTATTGGCATTATATATCCACCAGTTTCTTCTGGTGTTGCCTTGTTGCTCTTCATAGTGTTATATTTATTCTTGCACTGGCATCTGCCCATTGACTCAGTGGTTCACACTTAGACAGCTCTAAGTCAATTGTGGCTTTAGGGCTTGCATGTCTCTGGTCTGCTCAGAGCATTGGGTCTACATGATCTCTTACTTTGCTCTGGACAGGGCTCTGCATTTTGAAGGTGCCTGCTTGACTATGATGATGCAGCTTGCTCTTGAGGCATGACCTAGGTGTGGTAAGTCCTTTACATTAGTGGTCACTGGGGAAGGTTCCTCTCAGATAAAGCCAAGGACCTGAATGCTAGCAAGAGTCTGACATCAATATCTTGAGTGTGACCCCGGCCCCTGAGAGCAATCAGAGTTTAAATTTTTATCTTTAATTGTAACACCTGAGCTACCTGGGTTATTGGCAAGTCAGGCATGGACCTGGCAATTAAAGACACAGGAGACTTGGATCATTCATGCAAGGAGAATGTCATTTGTTGAGACTAGGAGTCAGATTTAAATACCCAGGCAGAGGACAGTGGAAATTTCTCAAGTTGATGCAAAATTACTGACTTGAGGTAAACAACTTAAACCTCTTCTTCTAAGCCCCCAAAGCAGGAATCCAAAAACTTATCAGAGCTGGGTGTTGAGCACAGAATGTATAGCTAACAACCACAGACCTTGCCTCATTCCTCATAGTTCAGGAAAAGGTCATACAGGTCCCTCTATTGACTCCTGATAAGTTATACAAAATTTATGTAATTCATTATATAAAAATTTTAACTTAAAATATTTTCTTTTAGATATCTTTTAACCTTTTTATTACTATTTTTTAAAAGTATTTCTTACTTGTATGCAATGTGTCCCTATTATTCTCTCTTCTTGACCTTTCTTAGCTACCCTGTATACCTCTTAATCCCCCTTCTTTTTAAAAAAATTATCTTCCCAAACCCATGCCTTTATTTTGGGTCATACAAAATTTAGCTAGGACCTAAGTTAGTTAGAATAACCAATATGGGTGGGGGTTGGTGGGCTTCCCAGTAGGTACAAAACTATTAACAAATGCCTTTCTTTACTAGGATTTGAGTTACCAAAAGTTCACCAACAGTGTGTAGAATTTAGATTCCCATTTAACAGAGTCTCACTAAGCAGCCTCAGGTGTTTTAGAACCAATTATGTAGATAAGGTTGTTCTTAAACTCATAAAGATCATAAAAGATGATGATGATGATGCAATAACATGTATAATAACCATATTTTGACTATGCACTTCAGCAAAGATGAGTAAAGGTTTTGTAGAGATGCTTTTTAATAGTTATTATTTATGATATTTTCTTCTTTCACACTGTATTTGTGTGTGTACATGCATTGTGGATGCATGCATGAGTCTCTCTTTATTTCTCTCTCTGTCTATGTGTGTATGTGTGTGTGTGTGTGTGTGTGTGTGTGTGTGTGTGTGTGTGTGTTTGTATTCATGTCCTTTCAGGTGTGCATGTGTGTGGATAACTGTCAATATGGAAGCCAGAGGTGGATGTCATGATTTATCTACTTAACATCTTATCGTTAAGGTAAAGTCTCAGTAAATCCCAGTGTTCTCTAATACAGCTTGTGTAAACAGCCAACTTGCTCTAGGAATTGGTTTTCTATACATTCCAATGCTGGAATTACAGGTAGGTTCAAACAGCTTCCTTCCCAGAACTATTATCTCTGCTCTGGTATTCAATTTAAATGAATCAAAAGTCTGGGACTGTTTCACAGATATATTGGTATTGTGTTCCCATCATATTTTAAAGGTATCACTTTACTGCAAATATACCTTCTAACCAAACTGTGAAGTTTTCTTCCATCTCACCACCAGTTCTCAAACAACTCATTCATTTCTTCTCATCCTTCATTATCTTGCCTTTCCTGTTGCTCTGCAATTTTATGAGGGCATCACATGTGATTTGAATGTCTTTCCCTCCTTGCTGTCCTGTGTTGATCTTCCTTCCTTAGGATGCTGTTTGGGAAAATGTCTGCAATTCTTTTTAAATTCTTTCTTTTGGATTTCTATCTGTTTCTGAAGAAGATGATTTGGACACATAAATCTTTCTTTCTATCTCATTCTGAGTATACTCACTAAGGTTATTCCTCTACTTTGAGATTTGAATTAATATTAAAGTTTTTTTTACTTCATTAACTTAATGTCTTCTTAAAATGTTTCCTTCTTTCTTCATTATCTTCTATCTTTATTTTTCACTGACAAAAATAACTACATGCCAAATACAATTAAATCCACATTATGACCCATTAAATCTAACAGTGTTGCTCAGTTACTATTAAAATTCACACACACACACACATATGCACACACACACACACCCCTTCATAAAGGTAACCCTTTTAAAACTATAGTTGCTCAAACAAGCAAACAAACATGTGTGATGTCACTGTGGATAAACTTACTGAGGAGAAGAAGTGAAGCCAAAGTATCACAATGTGGATAGTAAATTACATTCTCCTGTCCTTTTCCAAACCTTTTTCAATGCTTTGCCTTAACCCTTAAGAGCCATTGTTGGCATTACTCCCAATGTACTGCTCATACTTAATATAATAAATCCATCATTTGAGAGCTAGTGTTCTCTATACTATGATTATTTTGTTAAATAAAATGTGTGTGACTTATATCAAATACATACACTGAAGACATAGCTCTGGATGTGGCTTGATTTGGTGACAAGGCCATGATGAAGGTCATAGTGTGACCCACTAACCTGAGAGGGTGAGGATTCTTATGGGAAGATGATTGACATCCAGAGAGATCTCTTACTGGAACACAGAAAAGAGATCAGGGAAGGACTCAGCAGAAAGGGCCAGTTTCAGGTCTGGAAGAAATTTCCTGTAAAGCAAACTCAGCACCTTGATCTGACCTTGAACTGCTTGAGTTTAGAACTGTAAAGTATATTAAGCTAAGGTGTATGTTGTCATGGCTGTCCTGCCAGACTAATTAATTAACAAATAATCAAATGAAACACTTAGGAATTGATTTATGCATAATTGATACTAGTTCCTGAGGATTTTGTTGATTTGGGAACTCTCTGCTTTTTGGTTAGTTTGGATAAGGGTTTATCTATCTTATTGAATTTTTCAAAGACCCAATTTTTGGATTCATTCATTCTTTGTTTTGTTCTTTTTGTTTCAATTGTATTTATTTCAGCTCTAAGTTTGATTATTTCCTCCTGTCTACTCCTTCTAGGTAAGTTTGCTTCTAATTGTTCTAAGGCTTTCAGCTGAGCTGTTAGTTCTCTAGTGTGGGATTTCTCTAGGCTTTTTATATAGGCATCTAGTGCTATGAATTTTCCTCTTAAATTTCATTGTGTCCCATAAGTTTTGGTAAATTGTGGATCATTTTTATTAAACTCCAGCAAGACTTTGATTTATTTCTTAATTTTTTTCTTGACCAAGAGGTGGTTCAGTTGAGTGATGTTTTGTTTTCATTAAATGTTAGGCTTTCTTTGATTTTTGATGTTGTTGAACTCTAACTTTAGGCCTTGGTGGTTTGATATGATGCAATAAATTATTTCCATTTTTTTGTATCTATTGGCTAATTATGTGGTCAATTTTAGAGAAAGTTCCATATGGTTCTGAGAAATATGTATATTCCAATGTGTTTGTGAGGAAGCTTCTATAAATATTTATTAAATCCATTTGCATCATAACCCCTGATAGGCACCTTATTTCTCTGTTGAGTCTCTGTCTGGTTGACCTACCCAAGGGTGAAATTGGAGTATTGAAGTTTCCCTCTATTAGGGTATGAGAGTTGATGTGGGATTTTAGCTTTAGCAATGTTTCTTTTACATAGGTAGGTGTCCTTATATTGGGGGCATAAATGTTCAGGATTGAAAACTCTTGACCAATTTTTCCTGTGATGAATAAGTAATGTCCATCTTGGTCTCTTTTAGTTGATTTTAGT
Source organism: Sigmodon hispidus (assembly GCA_004025045.1). Classification (NCBI taxonomy): domain Eukaryota; kingdom Metazoa; phylum Chordata; class Mammalia; order Rodentia; family Cricetidae; genus Sigmodon; species Sigmodon hispidus. The sequence goes on from PVIH01007958.1 coordinate 43,865, forward strand.
TTAAAGTCTATTTTTGTCAGCAATTTGGATGCCAACCCCTGCTTGGTTTTTAGGGCCATTTGGTTGGAAAATCTTTTCTCAACCCTTTAATCTGAGCCAGTGCCTGTCTTTGTGGTTGAGTTGTGTTTCTTGTATGCAGCAGAAGGATGGCTTCTGTTCTTGTGTCCATCTTGTTAGTGTTTATCTTATTATAGTTGAGTTGAGTCCATTGATATTAAGTGATGTTAGTGACCATTAATTTATATTTCTTGTTATTTTTGGTGGTAGCTTGTATGCATTTCCTTTCTTTGGGCTATTCTGTGTGATTATTGATTGTTTGTAGTTTCATGAGTGTATCTGGGATCCTTAGGTTGGAATGTTTCCTCTAATGCATTCTGGAGGAGTATATTGGTAGATAGGTATTGTTTCAGTCTGACTTTGTAATGAAATATCTTGTTTACTCAGTCTATGGTGTTTGATAGTTTTGCTGGGTATAGTAGTCTAGGTTGGCAGCCATGCTCTTTTAGTGTCTGTATAACTTCTGCTCAGTACCTTCTTGGTTTCCTTGTTTTCATTGAATAGTCAGATGTTATTCTGATGAGTCTGCCTTTATAGGCAAGTTGACCCTTTTCTTTTGCAGCTCTTAAAATTTTTTCTTTGTTCTGTATGTATTTGTGGCTTGATTATTATGTGGACTCTGATGTGGTTTCAAATTTATTTGGTGTTCTGTAAGCTTGTTGTATTTTTTTAAGCATTACTTTATTTAGGATGGACAAGTTTTCTATGATTTTTATTGAATGCATTATTTGTGCCTTTGAGCTGGTATTCTTCTCATTCTTCTATTACTAATTTTCTTAGATTAGATATTTTTATGGTGTCTAATTTCCTGAACATTTTTTGTTATGGCTTTTTTTGTTTTAGTGTTTTCTTTGACTGATGTATCTGTTTCTGCTATTGAGTCTTCCACTTCAGAGATTCTCTCATCATCTCTTGGATTCTGTTGGTTATGCTTATATCTATAGTGTTAGCTGCTATCTTCAGATTTTCTATTTCTATCTTTGCCTCATTTGTGCCTTTTTTAATGCTTCTATTTCAATTTTTAGTTTCTGCAATGTTTCTTTTATATTTTGTCTTTTTTTTGGTTTTCTTTCAAGTATTTGTTCATCTCTTCCAATTTTTTGTTTGTATTTTCTTCTATTTCTTTAAGGGAATTCTGTTATATCATCTTTGAAGGCTCCTATAATTTTTATAAAGGTGTTTTTGCTGTTATTTCTTTCTGCTTCCTCTTCATTGCTCTGTTTATGTCTAGTATTTGTAGAACCACCTGTTTCTTCTGTTGTTGACGTGTTGTTCTTTACATTGTTAAGTATATCCTTGCACTGGCATCTGCCCATGATTTTAGTGGTTAACAATATTCAGCTCCTAATCAATTGTGGCAAGAGGGCTTCTATGTCTCCTGTCTCCTCTGAGCAAGGGGTCTGTACAATCTCTGATTTTGCTCTGGACATGGGTCTGAGTTTCAAAGGTGTCAGACAGTCTCTGATGATGCAATTCCCCTTAGAGGCATGGCCCGACCACAGGAATTCCCTTCTTTTAGGGGCCACTAGAGGAGTTTTCTCCCAACTAAAGCCTAGGGCTTGTATGCTAGCAAGAATCCCATATCAGACCCTTTAGTGTTACCCAGGCCATGGAGAGTTATTCTCTGGATGGATTTCCCAGGAACTTGAATCTGCTCACCTCTGATTTCACTCTGGACATGGGTCTCCAGAATATTTTTTTTTTAGCAACAGAAAAAAAAACCTTTGTGTTTTTATTCCTGTATATATATATGGGACAAAAAAAAATCATGATCCAAAAATATCATAATTGGAAATGATACTTCTTGCATGAGTAGTCAAAGGTTAGGAGACACAAGTTCATTCTCCTTTATAATTTTACAAAGAGTTTTATAGAAGACAATATATATGCTTCACCTTTAACTAAGTTTAACTCTTCCCCTTATTGTGATCTTGCTGAGCTAAACTTATAATTGCTTTGGAGTTGTAGAAGAACAGTCTGTAAAAAACTAAGATTTTACCGTCATCAAGGGAGAGCTTTAGGATAGTCCCATGTGACATCCTAAGTATAAAATATCACATTTGTATTTTATTTATGAAGATGTAAGTACAATACTGATTTGCTTACATAAAACAGGTGTGTTTTGAAGAAAACATATTTCCTATTTTTCTACTAATATACACATGTTTTCTCTTGGGAGCCAGAACTATTTCCATCTTATTTTTCTCTGAAATATGCTTAAAGGAAATTTTTTGTTTACATTTCTTAACTTCTTTTAAAATAAAATAGAAAAATGTTGTAGGTTACTAACTCACTTAAAGTGCATGTCTTTCAATTCTTAAATTTGCTAAAATATAGTTTTAAATTTTATATTTTATTTTTAGTAAAGCAGAATCTTATTTTGACATCTTTAATAATCCATAATTAAAATTATGTCTCTATGTATATACATATATACACGGCTGTAAAATCATTTATACACAGAAAATGAAGTAAAATATATGAAAGTAAGGAAATAAAAATATTTTTTAGCAGGGTATATAATTGTCAACTATGGATCTTATATAATTTCAAGCCATTTTAAATGCACAGATTTTCATGGGATTATGTGTGTGGTACTAGAATTTAACCCAAAACTTTACACGTATTAAAAACGTGTTCTACTCCTGAGCTATTTCCCAGCTTTTGTCTTCATATTTGTGCCTGTGTATGTGTGTGTGTGTGTGTGTGTGTGTATGCATGTGTATGTATATTTCTGTGACAGTGTCTCACTATGTAGAATAAAGTGATCATAAATTTGTGAGACTCTTACTTTTGCTTTCAGTGTTTTTAGAGTATAGTTTTTGTCACCACATCTAAAAAATTATATTCTTTTTTTTAATGTGAGAAGACTTTTAATATACCAGTGAACTTCAGGAGTAGAGAACAGAGGATGAATAACAACAAGGCACTAAGAACGTGAATAAGAAGTAAGGCCATGTTACACTTCCTAGATAAAGACATTTCAGTGTAGTATTCTTTTAATTTTAAAGTAAACATGAACAATATTTCCTCTCCAAATATCAAATTTTACTCATTCATATGTAGACATAAAGAAAATATTTGTAGACAAATTGTTCACGTTAAGAATTGTAAGGCGGTATTCAGGTTTTTTTCTTTTTTAACATTAGACAAATAGTTAACCTGATTCTGACACAATTCTGTTTGTTAGGAGTGAGTATCTTTATTACCCAAGAAATACATTGATTTGAAAGATATTAATGCTGTTCCCTTCAGGGAATAAAACACTTAAATCCTGTAATGGTTTTCAGGTCTCCCACTGCAGGATGCGACAAACACAAACACCAGGGAGCCTGAATATTAATTTAATATCTATAAAACTGTTCTTTCTTAACTTCAGTAATTGCAAATTTTAAATAGTATCTATTTCATTCTCTATTCTCAAACCAAACTAGTATTGAAAATCTCAGAAACATGAGTTTATTTAATGAAGTCTGACATCAAAAAATTAGCAGTTTTTTTGACAGCCATTCCACATTAAGAAAGAAGAATGAAAAATCTCTTCATAGTAACTTAAATATTATGTTTTACTAGAAGTCGTTACTGCCTAACCCTGATTCCACAACATAAGAGTCCTCAGGATTAACAGTATTAAAAGACAGCTCAAGTTACAATATTTATGACATTTTAATTAATACTATTTGAGGATGCTTTCCAATTCCATCATGAACCAGATTTTTGACTAAAGCCATGTTTGGGGTCCTGACCTGAATTTTCTATATTATTTTTGACTATTTTATTCTTAATTTTTTTATTTCTTTTTTTAAATTAAAGTATCTATTCAGCATAGACAACTGGAAAACATAACAATTGTAAGGGATATGTTATATGGAATTTGCACTAAGGATAAAATATTGTTTGACTGGTCAGTCTTGGTTATATAAAACCTTTCATACAAGAAGAGCTAAGTTTTTCATATTTTGTAATTTGTTTTCACTTACTAATACACAGAAAAAATGTATTTCTTTTACTTCATTACTCATTATTTTAAACATTTGTTGACTTATATGCTCATCTGTTTTATATATGGACAACAATTTATACTATTTATGTTAGCATAACAATTTATGCTAACATAACAATTTATATTAGCATAAATAAAATATTATATAAAACTTTATCCTTTAAGTTTTCATCATTATAAACAAAAAATGCCACATATATTACAAATTGCTTCTTAAGAATAGACTTCAAAAACCTATGCTTAAATAATTTAAAAATTATTTGGGTAAACTTCACCAAAATGATCTTCAGAGAATTTTTTTAGCTCTTTTTTTTCCTTTCTTTAAATTATGAATGAAGAAGTCACATTTTCTATCCCTGTACATCCTTAATCAAGGTCCCTTCCCCATCCCAACACATCAGGTCATTCTTTCTTGTCACATCTCCCCATCCCCCCATGTGCAGGCGATTGCAAGTTTCCAAGGTCCTTTGCTTAGTTCAGCCTCCACTCCTGGCAAATCCAGTTTTCTCTGCCCAACATCAAGACTGAGTCAAGTGTTCCTTTTGGAGAAGTGGGATCCAAGGAATCAGTCCAAGGTGTTTCTGATCCCAAGCTGTTCAGTGGTTGTGGTTTGCAGTTTGGGCATGCTTTGCTTTTTTTGTTGTTGTTTAGTGTTCACTAATGAGTGAGTACATCCCCTGCTTATCTTTCTGGGTTTGTGATACCTCACTCAGGAGGATATTCTCCAAATCAATGTGCCTGCAAATTTTAGGATATCACTTTTCTTACTGCTGAGTAGTACTCCATTGTGTAGATTTGTGTAGATGTACCACAGTTTGTTAATTCATTCTTCAGTTGAGGGGTGGGTGTAAATTACCATGATAGTACATTTTAAAAATATCAGTGTACATGGATTGTTCTTCAGGACACAAGTTCAAAAGTAATGACACAGAGATTTACTATTAATTTTGAAATATCAGCTTTAACTTGGGCTTGTCCCACTAGATCTTGTAACTTAAGTTAACCAATGTGTTCTGCCATGTAGCATCAATTCTCTTCTATCTTACATTTTCTTTGAGTCTGCCTGGTGGTTCAACTTTCTTTCTCCAACAGTCCTCTCTGTCCCTTGAAGTCCTGTCTAAGTTCTTTATCTCCTGACTCTAGCTATTCAACTATTTATTAAACCATTTAAGAAGCACCTTGACATAAAATGTCTTTGCAATGTAAACAAACAGCCCACAATATTTCCCGTTTTTTCCTAATATAAAAAGGATTAAATCCTAACACATTAAAATTAAAGGTATATTAATAACAATCATCTTGTAAAGATTATATTCACCATGGCCAGGCTATTTGTATTTGGTAAAATCAGAGAAAATACTCAATTATTTATTTTCTCTTGATGAGTACAATTTTTATATCTAATTATCTTTATATCATAAATTAAAAATATAACTAGAACTATCTAGTCTTCAATGTCATTAGAGTCATGAGAATAATATAATATTACCTATTTAAATAAAAAAATTCCATCAGCTGCATGTACTATTACTCCAAGGTTCATCTATAACATTGAGGCATCCATCTTGGGCCTCAATGACAAACATTTTTGTGAATCAAAAATTTTTAAGGTCTGTCCTAGTAACTTGTGGCGAAGTTCAACAGTTACCTTCTTTTGCATTCTGTATGCCCAGTTTGAATGGCATAGACTCAGCAGTCAATGCTGGGCAGTTTATTGACCAGTGATTAATTTGCCAAAATAAAAGCAAATTCCATATGAAGAATATTCATTCCAAAACATTTTTTAAGTAAATTAGTGCTGACAAGAGCAGTTGTGTTTCATTGTCATGAAAACATCTTAAATTTCATATTTTGTAAGTGTCTGAAGTATTTAAAGACTACACATTTATAAAAAAATATATCTCTGTTTAACCTTGAAAGTATATTTAACATGACTTAAAGTTTTAATACTATAGATGGCCAATTATTAACCTGAATATAATAAGTTTTTAAGTAGGTTTCAAGGATTAGAACTTTACATTTTTAAATGGTATACTTAGGTACAGTACATTAAACCAACATAGAAATATTCTTACAGTAAAACATTATATAATATATATATGTAAAATAACCTTAACTTTGTATCAATATATAAAAATAACTTAAACAATAGGAAAAACATATAGAGAGAATATACTCTAACAAAAATAGCCTGAAATTTATTTTAATATACAAATATTCATACCAATGCAAAATATATGAAGTTAATAGCTTTTTAGTTTTTTAACTAAATTTAAGAAATTACTCATTTAGTTATTATTTCCCTATTATTTCTTTTCAGAAAGAGAGTTTTAATCCATCCTCTGTTGTTTAATTTCTCCCTTACCATGGCCAACAACAATTTGTAACCAGTTCCCCAACATCATAAAAATATTTGTAAACCATCAACTGACCAAAAACAACTGACCCTAACTTTTGAAAATATGGATGTTTTATTCTTAACATTTTTTGCTACTATCTGGATGTGACAGCACACCTAGGATCACTGAGAAAATTTAGAAGATAATGGTCAATTCATGGGAGAATTACCTGTGTCATTTGTTTCTAAGTCTCAGTGTGACAGGAAAGTACAGGGATTATCAGAAATTCTGTCTAAAGTTGTCTATGAAAATAGACAATCTTGGCTAGTAGCTGTAGATTTGTTCTAGATGCTGAATTTTGAGAAAAATGCAACAGCGACATTTTGAAAGACTACTTTACCTGAACTACTTGTTTGTACTAGTGTCTGAATTTTTTTCCTGAAAACATACAAGCTTTTAAAGATGACATATATGTTTGTATGAACAAAAATATGGATTGAGCAATGTACACAAATCAGCTATAGATAATTTGTTTTTTGTTTGTTTGTTTAAATAGGTAAAAGGCATTTGTTAACTTGATTTCTGTTTGGAATGTATAATTAAACCTCTATACATGACATATAAATGAATGAATGATATGTCTTAAGTCATGATGATTCTGTTGACAGAAAGATTTATCATGCCTCATCCAGTTTCAGAGTTGTTTCAGTGTTGAGGAATCAACATACATGTAATCTTTCCTATAATCGTTCTTGGCTTTTATCTTTATGTTTATCTGTAACCAGGTTTTCAGGAAGTCCCCACCAATCAAATCTTATCTTCATTAAGTTTAAAGAAATTTATAGCTTTTTGTTTCCTGTGGATACAAAAAGCACAACCTTTTCCCCAATGAAATATATTTTCAGTCTTACATTCTGAATTAAGATTTTCTTCAAATATATAGGTTGATTTACTTTATTAGTTTCCATAATCCAATGTCTCTTAACAACTTTTTTTGTTTATTATCATTTAAAAATTCAAAGTCAAAAAAGCACCACATGAGATACAGACTTGTGTATTTCTCTAACTTATATGTTTAGTATTTGTTACTTTACTTTTTAAAACATCCATTTAGTTTATTATTTAAAGTTATCTAATTTTTCCTATGACTGTCTATACCCATTTTTTTACTGGACCTGTTTCTAGAGTGTTTTTTTTTCAGTCTAGACTAATTTACTGCACATCTTCAATATTCTCTTATCACATGAGCCAAACCTTAAATGTACTGCTTGGCTCTGCAGTGGTACCTGCTTTCATTAGGCTCTTGTCTTTGATATCTTATATTAGCAGCACTGCCTAGAAATAGCATTTACCTGCTACATAGCATTAACTCTTTCCCATTTTGCGTTCATTTTACCTTATACATCTGTCTGACAACTCTACCTTTCTTCTTCCAAAAGTCTTCTCTGTTCCCAAAAGTTCTGTCCAACCTCTTCCCATTTATTTATTAATCACTCTGCTCTTTATTAAACAAATAAGAAGATGACTTTGCACAGACACATCTTCACAGTGTGAACAAATATTCTGCAACATTTCTGTGTTGGTTTCTCTTTATAGTTTTCTTTCTGCTATTATAATACAACACTCCAATCAAAATCATCCTGAGAAAAAAATTGGCTTATATGGTTAGAGTTAGGTATATGGTTTATTATTCTAGATGACAATCATTCACAATTAGTTCTATCATTGAGGTAAGGCAAGGCACAAATTCAAGCAAGAGTTTAAAGTAGAAATCATGAATGAAGACTGTCTTCTGGGTCAATCATGACTCACCCTTCTCAAGGCTTGTACTTAACTTGATTTCTTAAACATCCCAGGATCACTTACCTATGCTTGGTGCTACCTACAGTAGGCAGGGCCTTATTATAGCAATTAAAAATTAGGATATTCCACATAGCCATGCCAACAGGCCAATCTGATTTAAGCTATTATTCCTTCTATATTCCTCCATGATGGATTTAGGCTGTATCAAGCTGACAAATAGAGCTAACTAGAAAAAATATATATTCTTTTATTAATCTGAAAGAAGCTTATTAATATGCATAGTCTTTATTAGGAATGGTAGATAATAAATGAAAAGTGTCAACTTAGAAACCCATAATCCATTTACTTTTCCTGAGAGATGTCACTCTCCACTGATTTGGTAAAGCTAGAAATTGCTTTTTAAACACAGATTCAATAATCCTTCCTTATATCCTATTATATCTGTATCCCTTTTTTTCTTTTTGTTGTGTTTAAACAAGAACCCTGAATCTAGTCTCTCTTGTTTAGGTTTTTTTCAACGATAACCAACAGCACATTTTAACCAATTACCCTAAATAACCCTTTGAAAGACCAAAAATCTTCTACCCCATCTCTCGGAAATGTGGGTGCCATGTTCTCAAATTTACTTCCTGCTTTCTGGGAGTCAATGACATCTTTAGGGGATCCTAATAAAAAGTTTTGTTAATTGTCAAATCATGAAATATGTAGCAGTATCATTTGTTATCCAGTCTCTTCATAACAGGAAATTGTATGGCTTGTCTCAAGTCCTGGCTAGAGTAGTCTGTGAAACTAATTCATCACAACTAGCCACTTCAAAATAGTCTTGAACAGTTTGTAGTCCAAATCCTATCTTTGATTGGTTTTGTCAGACTGGTGGCTTTGTCATAGTCCATGTAAAATAGTCATTTTGGGACCCTGTCTTCCTTTTGGATACTTCCAGTTCACAATTAGGAATTGTCAAGGATAACTGCAGAAAACTGATAAGAGACTAAAACCCAACACAATATACAGAAAGCTAAATATATACAAATTTATTCAGAATAGGATTAGTAGCAATAGGACAATTTCTTATTTTTATTTATTCCTCTGTCCCATATCAGATGATTCTTGTGATATGTTACAGAGATTTTGCATTTTTCTTTAAAAAGTATGCTTTGGTTTAAAGAAAGAGAGAGCCATACTCTAATTCTAAAGCCAGCTTTAATTTATAATTAAACTGGAACTTCAATTTATCATGTAAATAAAGATAGAGGACAAGAAGAAAGATTTTATTATGTAGAATATAGTGGTACCAACACATCCAATAGTCTTTTGCTTCTGAATTTTCCAGGATAGCCTCCCTTCTGTAGTAGACGTCTAGATATCCAAGGTCTTTTAACTTCTTAAATATTCGCATTTCTGGTTTTCTGTAACGACATAAACAAAATCCTGCCCCAACCCTTTGATTTTCTTTACAAATTAAAAAATTGCAGTATGGGAGGATGATAACTTTTCTTCACTGTGGAAACAACAGTAAAATTCCTCCCCCAATGTAGAACATAGCCTGGCTGCCATTTTGAGGTCAGTACAACTTTGAAATACACAGGCTGATTATGCTCAGGCATTTTTTCTATAGACCAATGCCTTTCAGGAGCTATTGTTCTCATTGCATTAGCATTGAGAAAATTCACTGTTAATAAAGAAGTATGAAGTCTTTTCCCAGAGGCTTTCTGTTTATTTAGCATCTCATGTAGGATTGGATTTCATCTCTCTATGACTCTTTGTCCTATAGGATTATATAATATTCCTGTAATATGCTTTATATTATAATAAGCAAAAAATTGTTTCATTTTACTAGAGAGCATTGTCAGTCTTAATTTGTACAAGTATTGTCATGATGGCCATAAGTTCTAGCAAATGTGTGATTACAGAATTAGCCTTTCCTGAATTCAAAAAAGCATCACATTGAAATTCTGAAAATGTACCTATTACATAATGTACTTATCTTAGTTTTCCAAATTCTGTAAAATGAAATACATCAACCTGAAGCTTGTATTTCTATGCATGCCTTTAGGGTTACTCCCTGCTCATAATGGAATTTGATTATGGAAGGAACTGGTGGGACTCCATTTTACAATTTTTTAGCTTGTTGCCAAGTAATGGAGAATTTTTTTTATTTTAATTCCTTGCTATTGATGTAAATTTTTGATCAAACTTTTAGGCCTCTAGCAGATTTCCTATTAGTAATTTATTAATTCAGCATAATCTTGTAATAAATAAACTGAAAGATGCATATGGGATCAAATGTGTATAATAGAGAAGGAATGATCCCTAGTCCTGTTTATTTCTTATAACAATAAATAATGAAGTTAATTCTGACTCATCATTAATAAAACCAACAATTCAATGGGTAAAACAATTCTTTCTGCATACTGAAAGTCAGTGACTGATGGGACGTTCAGTAAAATCCATTAATAACATCATAATATAATATAAATCTGACTTTTGAAGAAATTATAATGGCTTTAAGATACTTGTATTTACTAATTTGTAACATACCTTTTTTTGATTTGTTTGCTTAGGTATAAAGTGTAGCAGCCTCAGAACTTGGTATATCTCATATAACAAGAAATAATCCAATTACTTTTCTTTAAAAATTCAATTCTTTTGCTTTGATCATATTTGTTGTTAACATTTCAAAAAATTTACTGCAAGCAAGAGGTGAGCAGGTTTTAGCACCTGATCCCCTGTATTGACCATCCAGAAAGTTGCCTTCCTGGACCAGGGTCAATCTATAGAGCCTGATCCAGACTCTACTTAGCAGACAGGACTAGATTTTGTCTGTGAGAGACTACTCCAGTCACATCTAAAAGAAGGGACCTTGCACCACCAGCCCTGCCTCCAATTGCTTCAGCAGGGAAGGATTGAGGAATTTGAAATTCAGACCCTGTCTAGAGATGAGCAGGTTCTAGCACCTGATCCCCCATCCTGCCCACCCAGAAAGTTCAATTCTGGGACCAGGGTCAATCTGTAGAGCCTGATCAACAAAGAAATACAAAGTCTAACAGAGGTTATGATGCAAATAGATTTAATAGATATTTACAGAAGCTTCCACTCAAATACAAAAAAATGTACATATTTCTCACATCCTCATGGATCTGTCTCTAAAACTGACCACAAAGTTAGTCATAAAGCAAATATCAACAGATACAAAAAAATGGAAATAATCTCATGTAACATATCATAACCCAAGGGCCTAAAGTTAGAGTTAAAAAACTTCAAAAATCACAGAATGCCTACCAAATCATGGAACCTAAACATCACTCAGGAAAACCACCTCTGGGTTAAGGAGGAAATTAAGTAAGAAATCAAAGTCTTCCTAGAATTTAACGAGAATGAATCTTCAACATACCCAAACTTGTGGGACACAATGAAAGCAGTCTTAAGATGAAAATTTATAGCACTATATGCCTATATGAAAAGTCTAGAGAAATCCCACACTAACGACCTAAAAGCTCAGCTGAAAGCCTTAGAACAATTATAAGCAAACTCACCTAGAAGTAGTAGATGGCAGGAAATAATCAAACTTAGAGCTGAAATCAATACAATTGAAACAAAATGAACAATACAAAAATCAAAAAATCAAACAGTTGGTTCTTTGAGAAAGTCAACAAGATAGATAAGGCCTTATCCAAACTAATCAAAAAGCAGAGAGTATCCAAATCAACAAAATCAGAAATGAAAAGGGGGACATAACAACAGACCCCTAGGAAATTCAGAGAATTATTAGATCACACTTTGAAAATCTATATTCCACAACAATAGAAAACTTAGAAGAAATGAACAGCTTTTGGAAAGGTACCATTTACCAAAATTAATTGAAGACCAGATTAATTGCCTAAACAGACCTATAACCCTGAAGGAAATTGAATCTGTCATTAAAAGCTTCCCCATTAAAAAAAAAAGCCCAGATCCTGAAGGTTTCAGTGCAGAATTCTACCTGGCATTCAAAGAAGAATGACGACCATTACTCCTCAAACTATTTCACATAGTAGAATCTGAAGGATTATTCCCAAATTCTTTTTATGAAGTCACAATTACCCTAATACCCAAGCTACTCAAAGTCACAACAAAGAAGAAGAATTGCAGGCCCATTTCCCTCATGAATATTGATGCTAAAATTCTCAACAAAATTTTGGCAAACCGCAAACAATATATGAACAATATCATCCACCATGACCAAGTAGGCTTCATCCCAGAAATGCAGGGATGGTTCAAAGTATGAAAACCCATAAATGTCATCCATCCTATAAACAAACTAAAGAAAATTAACCATATGATATCATTAATTACTGAAAAAGCCTTTGCCAAAATCCAACACTTTTTATGATAAAAGCTCTGGAGGGATCAGGAATGCAGGAAAAATATTAATATAATGATGGTGATTTATGAGAAGCCAACAGCCAACACCAAACTTAATGGAGAATAACTCAAAGCAATCCCACTAAAATCAGGAACTAGAAAAGGATGTCATCTCTCCCCTTATCTATTCAATATAGCTCTTGAAGTTTTAGCTAAAGCAACAAGAGAATGAAAGGAGATTACTGGGATACAAATTATAAAAGAAGAAGTGAAACTATCTCTATTTGCAGATGATATGATTGTATACATAACTGACTCACAAAATTCTACCAGGGAACTTCTACATCTGATAAACTCCTTCAGCAATGTAGCAGGATACAAGATTAACTCAAGGAATTCAATATCCCTTCTATACACCAAAGATAAAAGGGCTAAAAAAGAAATAAGAAAAAACATTGCTCTTTATAATAGCAAATAGCACTAAATACCTAGGAGTAACTATAAACAAAGAAGTAAAAGATATATTGAACAAAAATTTTAAATCACTGAAGGAAGAAATTGAAGAGGGTATCAGAAAATGGAAAGCTCTCCCATGTTACTGGATAGGTAGGATCAACATAGTAAAAATGGCAATTCTATCAAAAGCAATCCACAGAATCAATGCACTTCCCATCAAATTCCCAACATAATATTTCACGGACCTTAAAAGAAAAATACTCAACTTTATTTGGAATAACAGAAAAGCAATGATTGCCAAACCAAATTTCTCAACAAAAGAACCTTAAGAGTTATGACCATCCCAGACTTCAAGTTTTACTATAGAGCTACAGTAATAAAAACAGCCTGGTACTGGCATAAAAACAGATTTGTGGATCAACGGAATAGAACTGAGGATCCGGGCATTAACCCAAAAACCTATGAACACCTGATCTTTGACAAAGTGGCCCAAAATATTCAATGGAAAAAAGTATCTTTAACAAATGATGTTGGCATAGCTGGTTGGTAATGTCTAGAAAAATGCAAATAGATCCAAGCCATTCACCCTGCACAAAACTCAAATACAACTGGATCAAAGACCTCAACATAAACCCAGCCACTCTGAACTTAATAAAAAAGATAGTGGGAAATACCCTCCAATGAATTGGCACAGGCAACCACTTCCTAAATGTAACACCAGTAGCACAGATACTAAGAACAACAATCAATAAGTTGAACCTCCTGAAACTGAGAAGTTTCTGTAATGCCAAGAACACTGTCCATAGGTCAAAACAACAGCCTACAAAATGGGAGAAGATTTTCATCAACCATACAAGTGATAGATGACTGATCTCTAAAATATGTAATAAACTGAAGAAACTAGAGCCTAAATCTTTCAATAACCCAATCTAAAAATGGGGTTCAGACCTAAAAAGGGAATTCTAAGCAGGAGAATTATTAATGGCTGAGAGGCACTTGAAAAAGTGCTCAACATCTTTAGCCATCAGAGAAATGCAAATCAAAACAACTTTGAGATACCACCTTATACCTGTAAGATTGGCTAAGATAAAAGACACAGATGACAACCTATGCTGGAGTGGTTGGGGAGTAAGGAAAACACTCCTCCATTGTTGGTGGAAGTTCAGCCACTCTTTAATGCAGTATGGTGGTTTCTCAGAAAACTGGGAACCAATATCCCCAAGGATCCAGCAATACCCCTTCTGGGTATATACCCTAAAGACACACATTTGAACTCCAAATGCATTCGCTCAACTATGTCATTAGCAACAGTATTTGTAATAACAAGAATCTGGAAACAACCCAGATGCCCCTCAACTGAAGAATGGATTAACAAACTGTGGTATGTCTACACAATGGAGTATTAATCAGCAGTAGGAAAAAATGATATCCTAAAATTTGACATCAAATGGATGAATTTGGAGAATATAAAACCCAGAAAGATAAGCAGGGGATGTACTCACTCATTAGTAGACTCTAAACAAAAAATCAAAATGCAAAGTATATGCAAGGGGCAAATCACAACCACTGAACTGTTTGGGATCTGAAACACCTTCGACTGACACCTTGGATCCCACTAGAAGAACACCTGATTCAGTCTTGATGTTGGGGGGACAAAACTGAATTTGCCAGTAGTGGAGGCTGAACTGAGTAATATTGGAACCTTGCTTCATCCTTCCAATGCTGGGGAGGATATGGAGAGATATGAAGAAGAGAGAGTGAGTGACTGGAGGCTAGAGGGGGAAGGGATCTTGGATAAGGATATACATGGATAGAATAAGTGATTTTATTCTTAATAAAAAATTTAAAACAAATGAAAAAGCAAAGCATACAGAGTAGCTAAAAAAGAAAATCACCCATACAGTAATAAAACTTTTTTTCTCTAAAATACATGGAACATAAAAAATAAAATCTAATGCTCCCCAAGCCACTGGGTTAGACTCAGCTACAAATGAAGAGTGCACAATAAGTTACAGTTAATGCCCATGGATACACTATGGCAACCACAAATTTCTGCTAAGTCACCCTTGTATAGTCAAACCAGAAAGTTTGTGTGTGTATGTGTGTGTTTGTGTGTGTGTGTGTGTTTCAATTCACTTTATTTACCCATCATATTTTAATGAATTAAGAATGTTTTTGCTTAAAGTGCACCAATGTGTGAGTATATACCCTGCTTATCCTTCTGGGATTGGGATAACTTGCTCAGCAGGATATTCTCCAAATTCATCCATATTCCTACAAATTTTAGAATATCATTTTTTCTTACTGCTGAGTAGTACTCCATTGTGTAGATGAACCACAGTTTGTTAATTCCTTCCTCAGTTGAGGGTCATCTAGGTTGTTTCCATGTTCTTGGTATTATGAATAATGTTGCTATGAACATAATTGAGCTAATAATTTTGTGGAGTGAATGTGCATTTTTAGGGTATATACCCAATAGTGGTGTTGCTGGATCCTTGGGGAGACTGATTTCCAGTTTTCAGTGAATATGCCAAACTGCATTATATAGTGGCTGAACAAGTTTGCACTCCCATCAACAATGGACATGTGTTCCCCTTGGTCTGCATCCTCTCCAACATAGGCTGTCATTTTTGTTTTGGACCTTACCCACTCTTACAGTTGAAGGTAGTATCTCAAAGTTGTTTGATTTGCATTTCTCTGATGAGTGAATATGTTGAATTTCTTTTCAAATTTTTTTCAGACATTTGCAATTTTGCTTAGAATGCCATTTATACTTCTGAACCCCATTTTTTTATTGGATTTTTCAGGATTTTCAATTCTCTATATATTTTAGAGATTAGTCCTCTGCCACTTGAAGGGTTGGTGAAAATCTTTTCTCATTCTGAAGGCTCTCATTTTTTCTTATTATCTATGTCCTTGGTTTTACAAATGCTTCTCAGTTTCAGGAGGTCTGACTTATTGATTGTTGTTCTTAGTGTCTGTGCTACTGGTGTCATATTTAGTAAGTGGTCACCAGTACCAATGCATTGGAGGGTATCTCCACTTTCTTTTCTATCAAGTTCAGTGTAGCTGGTTTTATGTTGAGGCCTTTGATTCACTTGGATTTGAGTGTTGTGCAGGTTGAATGGCTTGGATCTATTTCCTTTTTTAACATACTGTTATTCAGTAATGCCACCACTATTTGTTGAAGATACTTTCTTCCATGTAATATTTTTTACCTCTTTGTCAATATCAGGTGTTTGTAGGTGTGCAGGTTAAGGTCTGGGTTCCATTGATCCACAAGTCTGTTTTTATGCCAGAACCAAGCTGTTTTTTTTTTGTTACTGTAGCTCTACAGTATGACTTGAAGTCAGGGATGGTGATGTTTCATGAGCTTCCTTTGTTCAGCAAAATCTTTTGGCAATCCTGGCTTTTCTCTTATTCCAAATAATCTGAGTATTGTTCTTTCAAGGTCTGTAAAAAATTTGTGTTGGGGTTTTGATGAGAATTCCATTGAACTGCTGTTGGTAAGATTGGAATTTTCACTATGTTGATCCTAGCTATCCAGGAACATGAGCGTTCTTTCCATTTTCTGATATCCTCTTCAATTTCTTTCCTCACTGATTTAAAGTTTTTGTCAAATAGATCTGTTACTTCTTTATTTATAGTTACTCCAAGGTATTTAATGCAATTGGCAGCTATTATAAAGTGTGATTTTTTTCCCCTCATTTCTTTTTCAGCCAGTTTGTCTTTAGTGTATAGGAGGGCTACTGATTTTTTTTTTAATTAATCTTGTATCTTGCTATATTGCTGAAGGTGTTTATCAGCTGTAAAAGTTCCCTGGTAGAATTTTGTGCATTAGTTATGTATACAATCATATCATTTGTGAATAAAGATAGTTTCATTTCTTCATTTCCAAATTATATCACCTTAATCTCCTTTCATTTTCTTTTCTTTTTTTTTTCAGAGCTGTTAAATGTATTTTAATGTCACTCAGGTGGAGGGCCAGCAGGGTCTATGCTCAGCAGCTATAAAAGAGCCCTAGAGCTGCCCAAGGCAGGTCATTGCAAGAAGGCACTCTTGGATGGGGAAGGGCAGTTCAGGTCCTCATCTGTTTCTTCATAGAAAATCAGGATAGGAAAGCTCAAGCATGAGGAACAGAGAAACCATTCTAGACAGCTGAGAGGTCCAGGGTTTTGAGTGCTGGCAGCAAGAATGTGGTGTCACTGCCCTAACCCAGCATGAGCATACACACACACACACACACACACACACACACACACACACACACACACACACACACACACACCTCTCCATAGTCTGAAGCTGGGATCTGAGGAGAGGGAAGTCTCACTTTCAAACACCCACTTCTCCTTTCTAGCTGGTACGAAGTTTATAATCCCCACTCTGGGTGATGTAGCAGACCCAGGGCAGGGCCTGGTACCCACTTTTCTCAATGATCTTCATATAGCCAACCTGGATGCTGGAAACAGTAAAGTATGGAATCTCCACCTCCTCAGTTTCCACATTGGGAAGACCAAAGTCCCAAAGTAGGCACGTATCAGGCACTCTTTGCCCCCAGGGAAGGACTTGATACTCCAAATGACAACATTCTCAGGCACACACTTGGCACTGCCCACACTAGTCTTTAAGAGTGGGGAATCTCCATCAATGGGTACAGGCACAGATATTTCCACACCATTGGCCACTGACTGCTTCTTAAATTGCCCCTTAGCCTTGACCATGATCTCCACTCAGCTGTGGAAGAATTAATCAATGACTGACTCGATCCAGATCAGGGGTTTGACCTGGGTGCTGAGACGGTAGGACATGAGTTCAAAGTCCCCTTCTTGGGGGACGAAGGAGATGGTTCAGTCATTGTCAAAGCGAGAAAGCCTCACACACTGGTGAAATTTCACATCGTCCAGTTCCACAGATTTGCTCTTGCTGCCTTAAAGACCAGTAAGCTCAAAGAGCACTCGGTCATTGAGACCCAGCCGCAGCTCTGGCATCCCAGACAAAAACACCTTCAGCTTGATGGTGCCTACAATCTCGCTGAACATGACACTGCCATTAGCATTGACCAGAAGATTAACAAACTCAATGAAGACCTCATTTTTTTTGTACTTAATCCCTTCAGAGTGCCATGACACATTGGTGGTAACTGTAGGTGGTATCAGAGACTTGGTTGTCTCCAGCTTGTTGCCCTGTTGTGTGATGTACTACTGTAGGATTTGTTGTCTGTGGTGTGCGGAAAGCCAAAGTCCACGAGCTCATCCAGCAGTCCATACATAGTTATCTCAGATGCTCTCCTCCTTCAGCTCCTTAAAGTACTCACACAACACCTCCACTGTCTAGTACAGACAGGAGTACACCAGAGAGGCATTGGCATTCTTCAGTGTGGTGGCCACCAAGAAGAGATTGCTGTGTTTGATCCACAGGAAGTGTACATGACCATGGCTCAGCAGTGGGGCCAGCACACCCTCCTCCTAATGCTGCATAAGCAGTGGCATGAAGTGGTCAATCTCCTTCATGGGCACATCACCTTTGTAGTTTAGGCTAATCAGGGACTGGATTTCTTACATGTCTCTTCGTGGGTCTTGAGCTAAAACTGAGAATTACATGGAATTACAGGGAGAGGGGACAGCACTGTCTAGATTCTGATTTTAGTTTTATTCTTTGAATTTCTCTGCATTTAGTTTTATGTTGGTCATTGCCTTATGGTAAATTGCCTTTATTATACTTAGAAAGTTTTCCTGTACCCTGATCTTTCCAGGACTGTTATCATAAAGGAGTGTTGGATTTTTTTCAAAGGGTTTTTCAGCATCTAAGGATCATGACCATGTTGTATTTTACTTTCAATTATTTTATATGTTGGATGGTATTTATAGGTTTTCTGTTTTTTCTCTTTATTTCTTCTGTATTTATCAAGAAAAACAGTAAATTGAATTTAAAATGCTGATAAGTTAACAATAACTACAAAGAAAATAAAAATCATAAGTGTGACTTCTCAAGGGTGATAATGCAAATAATTTACTACACATAAAATTACTTTGTGTTCAGCTTTCCCTCTGAATTTTTTTTCTATCCCTGTATATCCGTATTTAAGGTCCCTTCCACCTACCGCCACATCAGGTCTTTTTTTGTTCTCCACCACTCCCCATCACCTTCCTGGGCAGGCAGCAGACAGTCCCATGGTCGCACTGATCCAGTAATGCTTAGTTCAATCTCCATTCCTGGCAAATCCAGTTTTGTTCCCCCTCTCCCTCAAGAGTGAGTCAGGTGTTCCTATAGGTGGAGTGGGATCTGAAGGGTCAGTCCAGGGTGTTTCTGATCCCAAGCTGTTCAGTGGTTGTGCTTGACTTTTTTCTTGTTTGTTTGTTTAGAGACCACTAATGAGTGAGTACATCCCCTGCTTATCTTTCTGAGTTTGTGATGCCTCCCTCAGGAGGATATTCTCCAAATCCATCTATTTGTCTGCAAATTTTAGGATATCACTTTTTCTTACTGCTGAGTAGTATTCCATTGTGTAGATGTATCACAGTTTGTTAATCCATTATTCAGTTGAGGGACATCTAGGTTGTTTCCAGGTTCCTGCTATTACAAATAATGCTGCTGTGAACATAGTTGAGCTAATACCTTTGTAGTGTGAATGTTCAACTTTAGGGTATACACCCAGAAGTGGTGTTGCTGAGTCCTTGGAGAGATTGTTTCTCAATTTTCTGAGAAACCACCATATTGCATTCCAAAGTGGCTGAACAGGCTTACACTCCCACCAACAATGGAGTAGTGTTTCCCTTGATCTGAATCCTCTCCAACATAGGCTGTCAACTGTGATTTTATCTTAGCCAAGGTGTTGAATGATATCTCAAAGCTGTTTTGATTGGCATTTCTCTGATGGCTAAAGATGATGAGCACTTTTTCAGGTGCCTTTCAGCCATTCGTAATTCCTCTGCTGAAAATTCACTTTTTAGATCTGAACCCCATTTTTTGATTGGGCTATTCAAGGTTTTGGGCTCTAGATTCTTGAGCTCTTTATATATCTTAGAGATCAGTCCTCTATCACTTGTAGGGTTGGTGAAAGTCTTTTCCCATTCTATAGGCTGTCGTTTTGTCCTATTGACAGTGTCCTTGGCTTTACAGAAGTTTCTTAGCTTCAGGAGATCCCACTTATTGATTGTTGGTCTTAGTGTCTGTGCCACTGGTGTTATATTTAGGAAGTAGTTGCCTGTGCCAATTTGTAGAAGTGTATTTCCCACTTTCTTTTCTATCAAGTTCAAAGTGGCTGGGTTTATGTTGAGGTCTTTGATCCAATTGGATTTGAGTTTTGTGCAGGGTCACAGGCTCGGATCTATTTGCATTTTCCTACACACTTCTATCCAGATATGCCAACATCATTTGTTAAATATACTATCTTTTTTTCCATTGAATGTTTTGGGCCTCTTTGTCAAAGATCAGGTGTTCATAGGTTTTTGGGTTAATGTATGGATCCTCAATTCTATTCCATTAATCCACAAGTTTGTTTTTATGCCAGGACCAGACTATTTTTATTACTGTAGCTCTATAGTATATCTTGAAGTCAGGGATGGTGATACCTCCTGAGGTTCTTTTGCTGAGTAAAATTGTTTTGGCAATCCTGGCTTTCCTGTTATTCCAAATGAAATTGAGTATTGTTCTTTCAAGGTCCAAAAAATATTGTGTTGGGATTTTGATGGGCAGTGCATTGAATCTGTAGCTTGCCTTTGATAGAATTGCCATTTTTACTATGTTGATCCTACCAATCCAGGAACATGGGAGAGCTTTCCATTTCCTGATATCCTCTTCAATTTCTTTCTTCAGTGATTTAAAGTTTTTGGCAAATAGGTCTGTTACTTTTTTGATTATAGTTACTCCAAGGTGTTTAATACTATTTGCAGCTATTATGAAGGGTAATGTTTCCCTTATTTCTTTTTCAGCTCTTCTATCTTTAGTGTATAGAAGGGCTACTGATTTCTTTGAGTTAATCTTGTATCCTGCAGGTGTTTATCAGCTGTAGCAGTTCCTTGGAAGAATTTTGTGGGTCACTTATATATACAATCATATCATCTGCAAATAGAGATAGTTTCACTTCTTCTTTTCCAATTTGTATCACTTTAATCTCTTTTCATTCCATTTTTCTTTAGCTAAAACTTCAAGAACTATATTGAATAGATAAGGGGAGAGAGGACATCCTTGTCTAGTTCCTGATTTTAATGGGATTGCTTTGAGTTTTTTTCTATTAAGTTTGATACTGGCTGTTGGCTTCTTGTAAATCGCCTTTATTATATTTAGGTATTCTCCCTGTATTCCTGATCTCTCCAGGGCTTTAATCGTAAAGGAGAGTTGGATTTTGTCAAAGGCTTTTTCTGCATCTAAGGATATGATCATTTGGTTTTGTTCCTTTAGTTTGTTTATATGATGGATAACATTTACAGTTTTTCGTATGTTAAACCAGCCCTGCATATCTGGGATGAAGCCTACTTGGTCAAGGTGGATGATATCTTTTATACATTGTTGTATACGGTTTGCCAAAATTTTGTAGAGAATTTTCACATCAATATTCATGAGGGATATTGGTCTGTAATTCTCCTTCTTTGTTGTGTCTTTGAGTGGCTTGGGTATTAGGGAGACTGTGGCCTCATAAAAGAAATTTGGCAATATTCCTTCAGTTTCTACTGTGTGAAATAGTTTGAGGAGTAACGGTAGTAATTCTTCTTTGAATGTCTGGTAGAATTCGGCACTGAAACCATCTGGTTTCAATTTCTGTAAGGGTTATAGGCCTGTTTAGGTAATTAATCTGATCTTCATTTAATTTTGGTAGATTGTACCTGTCCAGAAAGCTGTCCATTTCTTCCAGGTTTTCCATTTTTTGGAATACAGATTTTCAAAATATGATCTGATAATTATCTGGATTTCCTAGGGGTCTGTTTTTATATCCCCATTTTCATTTCTGATTTTGTTGATTTGAACACTCTCAATCTCTGTTTTTTGATTAGTATGGCTAAGGGCTTATCTATCTTGTTAACTTTCTTAAAGAACCAATTCTTAGATTCATTGATTCTTTATATTGTTCTTTTTGTTTCAATTGTATTGATTTCTGCTCTAAGTTTGATTATTTCCTGCTGTCTACTCCTTCTAGGTGAGTTCACTTCTAATTGTTCTAAGGCTTTCAGCTGAGCTGTTAGGTCTCTAGTGTGAGATTTCTCTAGGCTTTTCATATAGGCATCTAGCACTATGAATTTTCTTCTTAAGACTGCTTTCATTGTGTCCCACAAGTTTGTATATGTTGTGGATTTATTTTCATTAAATTCTAAGAAGACTTTGATTTCTTTCTTAATTTCTTCCTTAACCCAGAGATGGTTCAGTTGAGTGACGTTTAGTTTCCCTGAGTTGGTATGCTTTCTTTGGGTTTTGATGTTGTTTAACTCTAACTTTAGGCCCTTGGGTTATGATATGTTACAAGAGATTATTTCCATTTTTTGTATCTGTTGATATTTCCTTTATGACCAATTATGTGATCAATTTTGGAGAAAGTTCCATGAGGAGCTGAGAATTATGTATATTCCTTTGTGTTTGGGTGGAAGCTTCTGTAGATATCTATTAAATCCATTTGCATAATAACCTCTTTTAGACTCCTTGTGTCTCTGTTGAGTCTCTGTCTGGTTGATCAATCTAGGGTTGAAAGTGCGGGATTGAAGTCTCCCACTATTAGGGTGTAAGAATTGATTTGGGATTTGAGCTTTAGCAGTGTTTCTTTTACATACATAAGTGCCCTTATATTTGGGGCATAAATATTCAAGATTGAAATCTCCTCTTGACCAATTTTTCCTGTGATGCATAAGTAGTGACCATATTGGTCCCTTTTAATTGCTTTTAGCTTAAAGTCTACTTTGTTAGATATTAGGATTGCAACCCCTGCTTGTTTCTTAGGACCGTTTCACTGGAACATCTTTTCCCAACCCTTTATTCTAAGCCTATGTCTGTCTTTGCAGTTGAGGTGTGTTTCTTGTAGGCAACAGAAAGATGACTTCTGTTGTTGTATCCATCTTGTTAGTGTGTGATGTTTTATAGGAGAGTTGAGACCATTGAAATTAAGGGAAATTAGTGACCATTGATTCATATTTCCTGCCATTTTTGGTGGTAACTTGTTTGTATTTCCTTTCTCTACGGTATTTTTCTGTGAAATTATTGATTTTTTGTGATTTTGTGGGTGTGTCTGGGGTCCTTTGGTTGGAGTTTTCCCTCTAATACTCTCTGTAGTGCTGGATTGGTAGATAGATATTCTTTCAGTCTGACTTTGTCCTGAAATACCTTGTTTACTCCATCTATGGTGATTGATAATTTTGTAGGGTATAGTATTCTAGTTTGGCAGCCATGCTGTTTTAGCGTCTGTATAACTTCTGACCAAGCCCTTCTAGCTTTCATCATTTCCATTGAATAGTCAGGCATTATTCTGATGGGTCTGCCTTTATATGTGTGTTGGCCCTTTTCTTTTGCAGCTCTTAAAATTTTTTCTTTGCTCTGTATGTTTTG
Source organism: Sigmodon hispidus (assembly GCA_004025045.1). NCBI lineage: Eukaryota > Metazoa > Chordata > Mammalia > Rodentia > Cricetidae > Sigmodon > Sigmodon hispidus. The sequence goes on from PVIH01007958.1 coordinate 67,394, forward strand.
TGGCTTGATTATAATGTGGCGCACTGACTTTTTTGGGATCATATCTATTTGGTGTTCTGTGAGCTTCTTGTATCTTTATAGGCATTTCCTTCTTCAGGTTAGGGAAGTTTTCTTCTATGATTTTATCGAAAACATTATCTGTGCCTTTGAGCTGATATTCTTCTCTTTCTTCTATTCCTATTATTCTCAAATTAGGTCTTTTCATGGTGTCCCAGATTTCCTGAACATTTTGAGTTATGGCTATTTTAGTTTTACTATTTTCTTTGACTGATATATCTATTTGAGCTACTGAGTCTTTCACTTCTGAAATTCTATCTTCATTGCTCAGTTCAGGTCTTGTATTTGTAAGATTGCCACTCTCTTCTGGAGTTACCATGTTGTTCTTTGTATTATTATGTAATTTTTTGCACTGACATTTGCCCATGGCTTCAGTGGTCCACAATTAGATGGGTCCTGGTCAGTTGTGGCACTCAGGCTTGTGTGCCTCCTGTCACCTCTCTGGGCAGGGTCTGAGTCTGTCCTTCACAGACCCCAGAAGATATCTGTTCACTCAGTTGAATGTTGAGGTGGGTAGCTGTGCAAGTTCCCTCAGCAGCAGCTGTGGGTATGGTGAGAGGCAGACTTTATCTGCCTCTGCTACAGAGTGGGCTGGGACTCTGCAGACAGCACCTGGTCCCAGAAGTGAGACTGGAATGGATAGGAGCTCAATTCTCCTTCCCTGGCTGGGATATAGGTGCTTGGGCCTGGTGACCCCTCCTCACCTCTGGGCGGGGTCTGAGTCTGTCCTTCAGTGACCCCTGTAGTTGTCTGTTTGCTCAGTTCAAGGTTGAGGTGGGTAGCCATCCAAATTCCCTCAGCAGCAGCTGTGGGTATGGTGAGAGGCAGACTTTATCTGCCCCTGCTACAGAGTGCGCTGGGACTCTGCAGACAGCACCTGATCCCGGTAGTGGAACTGGAATCGATGGACCCTTTGGGGTCTTAATGAGTGAAGTTAGTAGACAATGTGGCCTTCTTTTATATGCACGAAATTTGATTGAAACATAGGCAAGAGCAGAGATCAATAAATTGATTTATCTGTATCTCTCCTCATTTTCTCCCATTTTATCATTTCAGGGCCAAGTCCACGAGATGATGTTGCCCATATTCAAGGCAAAGAACAAGGTTAAAAAATCAGTTTAAAAAATCAGTATAATTTTTGTACACCAACAACAAATATTATAAGAGATTTTAAAAATATTTGCATTCACAATAACCTCAAAGAAAATAAATATCCAGAAATATCCTAAAATTGAAGAACCTCTATAATGAAAACTGTAAAACTCTGAAAAAGGAGATTAAGGAAAACACTAGATGGAAAAAGTAATGTTCTGGGATTCATAGAATAAATTTTTTACAAATGACCACTCTACAAAGCTCATTTGCAAATGCAATTTAATCTCAATCATATCTCTCCAAAGAATTTATTATAAGAGGAGAGAAACTGTTTTAAAATTTACATAGAATCAGCAAAGACTCTAATAATCAAGGAAATACTAAGTAAAAAAAAAACAATATTCACAGGATTTACATACACATTTCAAAATATATTTTAGAACCATAGTGGAAAAATAGGACTAAATGAGACATGTAGATTAATAAAGACACAGTCTAAGATTTGCATATAAGTATATGAAACTATAGCTATTTGATATTGGATAAAGTTACCAAAAGAATATAATGAAGAAAACACAACATCTTCAACAACTATTTCTGGGAAAACTGGGTGTTATCCTGTAGAAGAACCAATTTGTCCTTTATATGTCAACCTGCAAAAAATACATTCATAATAGATAAAGAATATTAGTGTTAAACCAGAAATACTGGAACTGTTAAAAGAAAACAGGCAGTACAAGAAAATGGTGTGGGAAAGAACTTCCTGAACTGGTCCCAGTTTACTAAGGAATTCAAGCCTACAATTGACAAGTAGGACCTCATAAAACTGAGAGCTTTTGTATAGCTGAGAAAAAAATCACTCAAGTAAAAAAAAGCCCACACAATAACTATGACAGAGTATTAATATAAAAATATATAAATAGCTAAAAATTAAATTGTGGTATAAATCTGCTCAATGTGACACAGGCCATTTCAGGATGGAAGAAGATATGCATGACAGAGTTTCCCCACACTCACCAATGGTTGCCTTATCAGTAGATTCACTTTTTAAAATGACTTAACCCCTAGTTATACCTGGAATATCTATCCATAGTCACAATTTCTTGGGCATTCTTCATCTTGTTCATATAATTTGCTCATTTCCTTCCCTAAGGTTTTAGCAATACAACATTTACTGAAACACTTAACTGTTGTTTTCTGAACAAAGAAAATGCCATTATCTAGGGGAGTTTGATTAGTTAAGCTTATGGAGTGTACGTTTTCTTAGAGATTGAATAGGTAGTACCAATCATCTTATTTCTTCAGTTCTTAGTGAGAAATTGTTTTTAAGGCAATTCTATAATAATATCATTTTTATTATAATCAATTGCTTCCAGCCTTTATTTATAGGGCTCTCATAAAAAAATGCCAAGGTGTGAGTCTTCGTTAAGTTTCGATCACTATGTGAAAACACTATGACCAAGGCAACTTATAAAATATTTAATGGGGTCTTCCTTACTCAGTGAGTCAATAACCAGAATGACTAAGAGCATGACAGCAGACCTGTAGGCAAGACACTGAAGCATTAGCAAAAACCTTGTCTAATCTACAAACACAAGGCAGCGAGACAGAAAGCTAACTAGGTGTGGGGTTTTAGAATCTCATCTAATAAGGTCTTCCCTTCTTCAACAAGGCAACACCTCCTAATCTTTCAGAAACAGTTCTACTATTAGAGACTAATTGTTCCTACATATGAGCTTATAAGAGCCATTTTCATTAAAAGAAACACATTTCACATTAATTTTTTTATTGTGAATAAAGAAGTCACATTTTCTTTCCCTGTATATTCTTAAATAAGGTTCCTTCCCCTTCCCACCAGATCAGGTCATCTCCACATCTCCCCATCTTCCCTAACTCTAACCACATCCTCCCGACCTGTGCAGGTCCTCCCAAGGTCCCAAGGTCCTGATATTGCTTAGTTCAGCACCTACTCCTGGCAAATCATCTTTTCTCCCCCCAATATCAAACTGTGTCAGGTCACACTAATATTTTTAAAATTTTTATTAGTCTCATGGTATCACATATTTCAGAATGGCTTCAAACTCACTTTGCAGCCTAAGAGGATATTGAAATTTTTATAGTTCTATCATTCCTCTCACATTATAATGCTGAGATTAAAAACTGAGCATCACCATACTTGGTTTACACAATGCAATCAATAGAAATTATGGCTTTGAGCATAATAAGTAACAATCCTATTGTTAGAGTTAAATCTTTATACCCTGCTTTTATTCCTTGGTATAGTGACTTGACTTAGTTGTTTGCATACAACAATCACAGAAGATGGATGAACCATCTTCTTATATACTACAAGTAAAAGTTTTAGGCATAAACAGGTGAGAAGATAAGATAATATAATTTGGTGGTAGTTTCTGGAATCGTAAGGCAAAGATATAAAAGACTTCACACCATATATAAAGAAAAAAAATAATCCGCATGATTTTTTCCTGAAATTCTGCCAGTAATAAATTCTCAGGAGGGATATCAGCATATCATTTTTTTTAGTTAGGAATGTATATATTTAATAAATTTCATGTTTTAATTAATGATTTTATGTTCTATATATTACCTTACTTTATAAATTCAAATGGGGTCTTAGCAGTCCTTCTGATAAGAAATGTCTTTTACAGCTATAAAATTCTTATTAATTGGGTAATTAATATTTAATTTAAAATTGATTAATTAAGCTTGTCCTAATTTTACATTTTTATGGTGTTTCTGTACCTCATATTTTCTTTCATGTCCAGGCCACAGCATCTCATCTTTCTGGTCTTTCTTTGGCACTGAAATATTAAGATCTTTACTCTATTTGCACTTAGGCTTTCTTTCTGTTATTTCTTCTAAAAACATGTCCCATATGCAGGGAAATCTTGCTCTGAGATTAAAAAAATTACTGGGTGATGTCATAAAGTGGAGGAATAACTTCTTTTATTCAGAACAACCCTTTATGACTTTGGGAGATACCATGAAATGAAGTATGGAAAACTGAAATTTCATTCTGTTTTATGTATGTCAGGGTGTACATGGAAGCTAAAGTTTATCTCAAGTGTTGTTCACTGGAATCCATCCTTTTGTTGTTTGAGATAGTGTCTCTCCTAGAATCTAAAGATCACAGTGTTGACTAGCTAGCTGGCCAGCTTATCTTCAGTGGTCCTTTTGTCTTTACTTCATTACTGATGGAATTAAAAGCACAAACCACTATTTTTTCCCTTTGAAATTAACATTGAAGATCTAGGCCAGACCTCATGCTTATGCATCATAGACTTTATTTATTAACTTGCCTAGCCTCAACAACTGGACATGAGGTCAGATCACTTAAAAGCCATATAACAACCTATGCTATTGTGATTTGTAAGCAATATTTGTAAGGTTGTAAGGTTGTAACAACAACCTATGCTATTGTGATTTGTAAGCAATATTTTGACATTTGTCCTTAAATTTATTTTGCCATGAATATATCAGCAAGTTACTGCATTGCCATCAGTCCCAGGAGATTAGGCATGCTATTATCATCCTAAGACATCAGAAATAATGTTCTACAGTACATACTACCATGTGTCACTATCTTCTGTCATGAAATAATAAATATGAACATCTGCTTTATTGAGTCTAAGTCATTTGATGGTCTATCTGATGCAAGAAGTAGTATGGGCATGTTTCTGGACACCCAAAGGGATTATGCTTTAGTTATAATGTAATGTATGAAAATTTGTTGCAGTTCCCAATATGAAAAGCTAACAATGTAGCTTCTATCTGTGATGCCTACACCAAAGTATAGGAAAGCACAGCTTAACAACTTGTACTACCATATTCTTGAGATTTGAATCACTATGATCTCTGATTGAAAAGGTAGACTCACAATTCTTGTATTGGAGGAGATTTTGTTTGTATATTACTTTTACAATGATGAATATATGTTAATTTCTCAGTATGTTCTTACTTGGAATATAGTTAAATCTCTGGTGTTTAAAACTGAACTGATTTACTAGATTTCTTTTTTCTACTTTCATCTCTCTGCCTGTGTGTCTGTCTCTCTCTCTCTTTCTGTGTGTGTGTGTGTGTGTGTGTGCACCTGTGTGTTTGTGCTCTCATTCTATAATACACATAAAAAGATCAGAAGATAAAACACATAAGTACACAACACAATTCAAATTGAGGTCATCAGGCTTGGTGAGAAGTACCTTCACCACTGAATCATCTTCAGATCACCAAAATAGATTAAATAAAATATTTATTTAAAATTTGTTTTATTTTTAAACAGGTCAAGTGACTGTTGAATACTCAATCTCAATGCAAACACCAATATTATCTCTTATTGATTACTCAATACTCAAAGATTTCATATACTGCTCAAGGAACATTGTAGTGAGGTGAGGAAAGAATGTAAGAGCTGGAGTATGGACAGGAGTGTTGTAATGTTCTATTACATGACATGTCTAGTAAACATAGGAACTCCCAGTAGTTGTTGCCTGCAGAAGACTCAGACTATAAGCATCTCAGCATATATTGGGGTGGAGCTTAATAAGCCCGGTCTTCTGTGATGATATTGACATTTGGAGTTGCTATGAGAGATGGGGAGTAATATTTCCAGGTGATATGGAAACTAGTTTTAATCTTTGCCTAAGTAAATAATCTTATGTTCATTCAAGAGACTATCCATCTGTAGTTAAATGTAATTGAACATAAAAATGTAAAAAAGAAAGAGATTGTGTCAAGATTCCTCAACAGGCTTCAGAAAAAGGGTACTGCCAAGCCTAATGATATTCATTTGATCTCTGGAACTCCTATGGTGAAGTATGACAACTGATTTTAAAGCTGGTTCCTGATATCCACAGGATCTCTATGGCTGGTTCCCCCCACTTATTAAATACATAAAGTAATTTGTTTTAAGATATAAATGTAGGAGTATTTGGGGGAAAGAATTTACTCAGTAGGAATAGAAGAAGAATAAGAGCATAATAGGGAATAATATGACTAAGTGCATTTTATGTATGTTTATAGAATAGTGAAAGAGTAAGTTAAAAGACAATATCAAAAGTGAATATTGTGAAAACATTCCAACAATAATGACACAATAAGAATGTTACAGTACAATTTTTCATCAGAATAATGCATGTATTGCTTTTGCTTTTATTTATTTCTGAAGCATATTTAATTACATGTGGACATGTTCTTGCTACATGTACAGTAACATACTAAAAATTAGGCAGATTGCAAGATGCCACTCTGATTATATTCTTTTCCTCTTTAAACCCTCAGTTTACAAAAATTTCCAAATTGCAATTCCTAACATTGCTTTTCTGTGAAAAGATGAATTTGTTCTAAGAGTTCATTTGTTACCAAAGTTTCAGCCCTAGGAACCTTTCTGATATGGAGCACTAGAGAAAGCTCTTTCACTTTGAGCAGGTGCATAGGAACTGGGCCTTGACATTTTGTCTATGCATTATTTAGCGGTTGAGATATAAATTTAGGAAACATTTAAAATGGTTAAAAATAATATTAAAAATTTTATTCTATTATAAAATATATGTAAAATATTTCATTTACTTAATAAAGTTGATGTTTCTTTTCATAAAAATCTAAATTGCTTAGTCTGGGAAAAATATTTTTTTCTTCTCTATTTTGTATTTATCAAAAAAATAGTAAAATGAATTTAAAATGTGGAAAAGTTAATAATAACTATAAAAAAGATAAAAATCATAAGCATGACTTATCAAGGGTGATAATGCAAATAAGATTGCTACACATATATTTACTTTGTGTTCAGCTTTCCCTCTGAATTTTTTTTTCCATCCCTGTATATCCTTATTCAAGGTCCCTTCCCTCTCCCACCACATCTGGTCATTTTTCTTCTTTGCAGCTCCCCATCCCCTCCCTGGGCAGGGAGCAGACAGTCCTATGGTCCCACTGACCCAATAATGCTTGAATTAGTCTCCACTCCTGGCCAAATCCAGGTTTGTCCCCCCTCCCTCAAGAGTGAGTCAGGTGTTCCTATAGTTGGAGTGGGGTCCAAAGGGTCAGTCCAGGGTGTTTCTGATCCCAAGCTGTTCAGTGGTTGGTTGGCCGCTTGGGCATGCTTGACTTTTATTTTTTGTTTGTTTATTTAGAGACCACTAATGAGTGAGTACATGCCCTGCTTATCTTTCTGAGATTGTGATACCTCGCTTAGGAGGATATTCTCCAAATCCATCCATTTGCCTGCGAATTTTAGGATATCATTTTTTTCTTACTGCTGAGTAGTATTCCATTGTGTATATGTACCACAGATTGTTAATCCATTCTTCAGTTGAGGGACATCTAGGTTGTTTCCAGGTTCTTGCTATTACAAATAATGCTGCTATGAACATAGTTGAGCTAATACCTTTGGAGTGTGAATGTGCCTCTTTAGGTTATACACCCAGAAGTGGTATTGCTGGGTCCATGGGGAGATTGATTCTCAGTTTTCTGAGAAACTGCCATATTGCATTCCAAAGTGGCTGAACAAGCTTACACTTCCACCAACAATGGAGGAGTGTTCCCTTTGCTCCGCATCCTCTCCAAAATAGGCTGTCATCTGTGCCTTTTATCTTAGCCAATTTAACAGGTGTTAGGTGGTATCTCAAAGTTGTTTTGATTTGCATTTCTCTGATGGCTAAAGATGAAGAGTACTTTTTCAGGTGCCTTTCAGCCATTCGTAGTTCCTCTGCTGAGAATTCCCTTTTTAGATCTGTACCCCATTTTTTGATTGGGTTATTCAAGGTTTTGGGCTCTAGATTCTTGAGCTCTTTATACATCTTAGAGGTCAGTCCTCTATCACTTGTAGGGTTGGTGAAAATCTTTTCCCATTCTGTAGGCTGGCGTTTTGTCCTATTGACAGTGTTCTTAGCTTTGCAGAAGCTTCCTAGCTTCAGGAGATTCCACTTATTGATTGTTGGTCTTAGTGTCTGTGCCACTGGTGTTATATTTAGGAAGTGGTCACCTGTGCCAATTTGTAGAAGTGTATTTCCCACTTTCTTTTCTATCAAGTTTAAGTTGAGGTCTGTGATCCACTTGGATTTGAGTTTTGTGCTTGGTGATAGGCTCGGATCTATTTTCATTTTCCTACACACATCCAGCTATGCCAACACCATTTGTTAAATATACTATCTTTTTTCTATTGAATGTTTTGGGCTTCTTCGTCAAAGATCAGTTGTTCATAGTCTGCGTGTCACCATACCCACATCTCCTGCTGAGGGAATTTGCACGGCTACCCACCTCGACCTCGAACTGAGTGAACAGGCAACTACAGGGGTCCCTGAGGGACAGACTCAGACCCCGCCCAGAGGTGAGGAGGGGTCACCAGACCCAAGCACGTATATCTCAGCCAGGGAGGGAGAGTTGAGCTCCCATTGGTTCCAGTTCCACTTCTGGGACCAGGTGCTGTCTGCAGACTAAGTCCCAGCGAACTCTGTAGCAGGTGCAGATAAAGTCTGCCTCTCACCATACCCACAGATGCTACTGAGGGAATTTGCATGGCTACCCACCTCAACTTCCAACTGAGCGAACAGATAACTTCTGGGGTTTCTGAAGGGCAGATTCAGACCCTGCCCAGACAGGTGATAGGAGGCACAAAAACCCGAGTGCCACAACTGACCAGGACCCATTTAATTGTGAACCACTGAAGCCATGGGCAAACGTCAGTGAAAAAATCACATAATAATACAAAGAACAACATGGTAATTGCAGAAGAGAGTGGCGATCTTACAAATACAAGACCTGAACTGAGCAATGAAGAGGAAACAGAAGTAAGCAACACCAAAAATTCCTTTTTGATGATCATTGAATCTCTCAAAGAAGATATGAAAAATAGCCTTAAAGAAATAGAAGAAAATACAAACAAAAAATTGGAAGAGATGAACAAATCTATGAAAGAAACATGCCAGAAACTAAAAGCTGAAATGTTAGCAATAAAGAAGGCACAAAATGAGGCAAAGATGGAAATAGAAAATCTGAAGAAAAAAGCTGGAACCACAGATACAAGCATAACAAAAAGAGTTCAAGAGAGGGAAGATAGAATTTCTGAAGTGGAAGACTCAGTAGCTCAAATAGATATATCAGTCAAAGAAAATAGTAAAACTAAAAAAGATATAACTCAAGAAATCTGGGACACCATGAAAAGACCTAATTTGGAGAATAACAGGATTAGAAGAAGGAGAATACCAGCTCAAAGGCACAGATAATGTTTTCAATAAAATCATAGAAGAAAACTTCCCTAACCTGAAGAAGGAAATGCCTGTAAAGGTACAAGAAGCTTACAGAACACCAAATAGATATGACCCCCAAAAAAGTCAGTGTGCCACATTATAATCAAGCCACAAAACATACAGAACAAAGAAAAATTTTAAGAGCTACAAAAGAAAAGGGCCAACTCACATATAAATGCAGACCCATCAGAATAACGCCTAAGAAAAATATTTTAAATAAAATACAAATCAAATTTTCTAATACTTTATTGTTTATACCCATTTTTTGTGCATCACGCCTTCTCAAATTCCAGAGGTTTAGCTGATATGAAAATTATACTAAATTTAGATGTTTGTGTGTAGCAATTATTGGTATAAAAATTAAAAGAATCCTCACACAGGACTTTATATCAATGATGATATTATTGTAGACAACATACTCATTTGTCCTCAGGCAGTGTATACCTTAAGCCTAATCCCAATATGCCTCCAGTATGTTCTCATATCACTTTGAGTGAATCGAAAAGTTTCTTTCTAATAAAATTATATTTTAGTGTAGTGTATTTGTGTAATGTATGTATGCATGTATGTGTATATGTACATGTATATATGCAGATGTACAGACTGGATGACAAACAAAGAATTCTGGTGTCTTCTGTCATTTTCTACCTGATGTTCTTTATAGAGTCTTTGAATGAACCTAGAGCTGCAATTATTTTTCCACTGAACTGTTGGCTGGCAAGCCCCAGAAATTTTCTAGTTTTATCTTCCACCAGTGTAGAAATTTCAATCATATGATAGAGTTGGAAGCATGCATAACCCTGCCTGGCTTTTTACATAGGTGCTGTGGATCTAAATCTAGTTATTCTTGCTTCCACAGCCAGGAAAGCTTGCCAAGCATCTCTCTAGCAGCCCCATGCTCACTTTTGAAAATATTGTAAAGGTGACATACAAAGGATGTATATATATGTTGTCTTTTAATTCTTGGTTTTTAATGATTTACTCTAAATATGAAGTGTTTGATGAAATCTATAAAAATATTATAAACAAAAGCATGCCTACATAATGGTCATATACTGTACTCATTTCCCCCTGTTTCTAAATACTTATATAAGTCAGTGTTCTTTAGAATCACAGAACTTATAAAATGAATATTTTATTCCTCCTTTCCTCTGTGTGTATATACATATATATATACATATAAATAAATAATATGGGAAATTATTAGGATGAGTTACTACCTAGCTTTGGATAAAGAAGACCAAGAATCTAATAGTTTCTTAATCTTAGGAGGTGGTCTTTTGTATATTCTGGAAATCTAAGTAAGTAAGCTTCAGAACTAGCAAAGAAATTGATGTGCTGGTAGGTGAGGGCAATCAGGTGAAGAAATAAAATCCCTTCTATCTTTTAATGCCATTACTTAGGTTTTCAGAAGAATGAATTATAAGAATAATGGTGTGGCTTCCAGTCTCAAGATCTGGATTAGAAGGCACATGTCATCCCACCTTAATGTCTGTATCAAAAGCTTGTGTCTTTCAGCCTCTAGATCCAGAAGGAAGGCATGTTGTCTTCTTGCTTCATGATTAATGTCAGAAATGTGTTCTTCATTTCTGAAGTATTGAGTATTTCAGATATAGTCAAGTTGATAAGTAGCCAGATGATCCACTGGCATGTGGCCAGACATATTAGTAAAAGGGTTGACTTAAGATGAAAGAGTTAACTGGCAATGTGCCTGAGATATAGGCTAAACAGGATAAAATTAACATAAGCATCTGAGTCATTTTTGGGAGGAAAAACGCCGTGCCTCTGGCCTGTATGGGCTTGGAAAACTCTTTGTACTACAATTCAATGCAACCTTTCTTTCTTTTAGTAATTTTTCTTTTTTTATACAGATTAAACACAAATGTAGTAGGCTGCAAGTATATTTAATGCCTGGGAACATGATGATTGATTATTCAATAGCAAATGTCTGTAAGAGTCATGTTATTATAAAACTCATCTTGCCTGTACTGACTATTATGATTTAGGTCATTATGAACATTGGTTTGTCTATGTTGCCTACTATGATCACTATAATTGCCTCTGAACCCTAACACCTAGGATTAAACCTATTGCATTTAATTTAACCAACTGAGCAGCATCCTATCCAACCCTAAGATCTGACACAAATAAATGGACAACAACAAAACTTCACAGCTACCTCTTACCATTTTACCTTATAGGATTTATAAAGGATATGTCCTGGGGCCTCCAATTATGGAAGATTAGGTTTTACTAAGTATATTTCCTATAGCATTCCAATTTTTTGAGCCTTAAAATCTCATAATCAATACAAAGTATATCAGTCATCTACAATTCCCTTTCAGTAGATAATCTTCAGATAAACATTTTAGTCATTCATTTAAATAAGTTATCCATACCTTTTTGGTTTTTTAACTATGTGAGCTTTTATAGTAAACACTGAATCTCCATTCAGAGGGCCCATATACATAAACTCAGAATGACCCAGGTTTATTTTTTTTCCATCATTATACTACATCCTTATATTCCCCACACATATTCCTCAAACTTCTCAGCTTCCATAGAGTCTTTTTACACATCCCCATCCCAAGTTATAAGATACTGTTCTTTACCAATTAATGTTCTTACTTTAACTGCTTCTGAACCTGAGGTTGAATTTTCACTATAGTTCAGCCAAATTAGTAGTGAGGGCTTCAGTTTGATTTTCTGAGGCTTGTGCCTCACAGCCATTTTCTGTGGCTGATAGAGAGAAAATTCTCTTCTAGGACAGACATAAAAACTTTTGGATGTTTATTCACATCTGGAGCATGTCAACTTTATCACTAAAATCATTGTTGTCATTTAATGTTATTCTTGTGTTTGTTAGTTTTATCATGAAACTTACTTCTATTCTTATCCAGTTATCTAAAAATATTAGAGATGTTAGAAAAAATCAACCATCAGCATATTTTTTATTGTTTTTTTGAAAATCAATATCAAACTTTTTATAAAAATGCAAAACATTAAGAATAGATTTAAAAAAAAACCCACACAGTAATAAAATTTCTCTTTCCTCTAAAATACATGAAACATAGCAAATAAAATCTAAAGCTCCTCAAGCCAGGTTAGGCTCAGCTACAAATAAAGAAAGCACAGTAGTAGGTCACAGCTAAAGCCTACGGATGCACTATGGCCTTTCTGCTAAGTAACCCTTCTACAGTCAAGCCAGAAGTTTTGTTTTGTTGTGTGTGTGTATGTGTGTGTGTGTTTAATCATTTTATTCATCCATCATCTTTCAATGAAAAAAGAATATTTTTTATTAAAGTTCACTAAGGGATGAATACATCCCCTTCTTATCTTTCTGGGTTTGTGAGATATCACTCAGGAGGATATTCTCCAAATCTATCCATTTGACTGCAAATATTAGTATATCATTTTTTTTCTTACTACTGAGTATTACCACAGTTTGTTACTATATTCCTCAGTTAAGAGGCATCTAAGTTGTTTTCAGGTTCTTGCTATTATGAATAATGCTGCTAAGAACAGAGTTGAGCTAATGCTTTTGGGGTGTTAATGTGCATCTTTAGGGTATACACCCAATAGTGTTATTGCTGGACCCTTGGGGAGAGTGATTCCCAGTATTTTGAGAAATATCCATACTGTATTTCAGAGTGGCTGAACAAATTTTTACTTCCACCAACAATGGAGGAGTATTTCCCTTCCTCCAAATTCTCTCTGTCATAGGCTGTCATTTGTGTTTTTGATCTTAGCAATTCTGACAGGTATAAGATGGTGTCTCAAAGTTGTTTTGATTTGCACTTCTCTGATGGTTAAAGATGTTGAGCACTTTTTCAATTGCCTTTCAGCCATTTGTAATTCTTTTGCTTGCTAAGAATTTTCTTTTTAGTTCTGAACTCCATTCTTTGATTGAGTTATTTAATCTTTGGAGCTCTAGTTTCTTGATTTTTTTCTTCTTCTTTATTTATTTTGTATTTATCAAGAAAAACAGTAAAATGATTTTAAAATGCTGCTTGTTCAGCCTCTTGATTTTTTTTATATATTTTAGATATCACTCCTCTGTCATTTGTAGGGTTGGGAAAAAATCTTTTCCCATTTTGTAGGCTGTCATTTTGTTTCAATGAGTGTGTTTTTGGCCTTACAGAAACTCAGAAGTTTCTGTAAGGCCAATGGGTTGGAGGATATTTCCCACTTTCTTTTCTATCAAGTTCAGCATAGATGGTTTTATGTTGGGGTCTTTAGTTTTGTACAGGGTAATAGGCTTGGATCTATTTACATTTTTCTACATACTGCCATCTAGGTATGTGAACATATTTGTTTAAGATACTATCTTTTTCCATTGAATATTTTTCCATTGAATATCCTTATCAAAAACCAGGTGTTCATAGGTGTGTAGGTTAATATCTTTGTCTACAATTTGATTCCATTGATCCACAAGTCTTTTTTTTTTCCAGTACCAGGCTGTTTTTATTACTGTAGCTCTATAGTATAACTTGAAGTTGGGGATGGTGATGCCTCCTGAGGTTCTTTTGTTAAGCGAAATTATTTTGGCGATTCTGACTTTCCTGTTATTCCAAACAAAATTTAGTATTATTCTTTCAAGGTCTGTAAAAAATTTGTGTTGGGATTTTGATGGAAATTGCATTGGATCTGCAGATTGCTTTTGGTAATATTGCCATTTTTACTATGTTGATTCCACCTATCCAGGAGCATGGGAATTCTTTCCATTTTCTGATATCCTCTTCAAATTCTTTCTTCAGTAATTTAAAGTTTTCATCAAGCAGATTTGTTACCTTTTGGGTTATAGTTACACCAAGGTTTTTAATGCTATTTGCAACTATTATAAAGGGTGATGTTCCCTTTATTTTTATCCTAGAGTGTCAAAAGCTTTATATAAAACATCACTAAATCCATTGCCACTCACCATTGACTAATCAAGATAATAAAATACATTTATCTCTTTAAGTTAGAAAGATACTTATATTCATGTTTGGATGGACACCATGTGTTATCCCATCTCAGCATCCATATTAAAAGCCTGTATCTTCTTGATGCAATATATTTTTGAAAAGTACGTTGTAATCTTGCCTCCTGATCAGGATCACAACTATGCTTTCCATTTCTAAGGTATAATTTATTACTTATATAGTCAAGTTGACAACCAAGAATAGCCATCACAGGTCACTACACCTTAAGTAGATGGACATGCTTCCATCTGATTAAAATTAGCTACTTCCAATTTCTGGCTAAAGTCTTATAATTGTAGAAATAGGTATATAAGGATGAGTAAGTTGAGCCTAGATTTCAAAAATAATGTCACAGTTGCTAGTCATTAAAAGAAAAAAAAATGGGTGTTTTTAGTGAGAAGTGTTCCTGGCTGCTTATTATATTTTATTCATATCAGTAGTCTTAGTATCTAACTGACTTCATAACAAACAAAATAGCAAAGACATGTACTGTGAGTAGCTTTAACTAGATCTACTGGTCTAGATGGCAGATTGGGAACAGTTGTTTTTCCACAAGCCTAACAACCTACTCTCATTCTACTGAAATCAAATGTCCAAAATAGAAGGCTGACTCCTAAAAAGAGGTTTTCTGACCTCTACATATGTAATAAGGCAAGAAGATGGCACTCTAAATGCTTTTTAAAATGTCATGGGTAGTATGTAGAATGTCATACAGTAGAGTCAGACTATGTTCCTGTGTATGAACTAGCATCTTGGAACCTATTTTCTACAAAGAAACACCTAATCCAGCCCTAATATTGGGATGAGGTAAACTGACCTACCTCAAATTAATACAGCAGACTGAACTGACCTACCTTGGGACTCCCTAATCTCCTTGGGGAATAGATAGGGAGAGGGGCTGGGGGAGGTTGAAGGAGGACTGGGAGGGGTTGCAAGGAAGGCAGGGAGGGTAAGCAGGTATATCACCTCTTCAAAAAAAAAAACCCTCATCACTATATGTGAAGAGATATCTCAGTTGACAGAACAATTACTGTGAAAGCATGAATTTCCAAGTGCTATCCCCAAAACCCAGGTAAAAACAACTGGGCATGGGACATACACTTGTGTTTCTAAGTGTAGAGACAAGGTTTTAGACATGATGCAAAGGATAACCAGGCCTCAATTCACAATCCCTGGGCAGCTAGGTAACAGGAGGAGCTTATAAAAGACACCTTTGGAACTCCCTGGGAGGGGAAATAGAAGTTTCCTGAGTACATTGGGATTATACAGGGAAGTGATTAAGGGGAGGCAGGAAGAAATCATGAGAAAATGATTTATTTAAGTGAGAGGAGCAACAGAGAGGGAGAGCAAAGTAACAGAAATCTTGATAGAAAGAGTCACTGTGGTTTAGAGAGAAAGCTGGTGCTAGAAAAGCACCCAAGAACTCACACAATGTCCCTAGCTAGTACTTCAATCAATAGTATACAGGGTTCCCAAATAGGACTTCTCCTATAATTAAATGACCACCATAATTGTCATTATAGAATGCTCATCCAGCAATGGATGGAGGCAGAAGCAGAGATTGATAGCAAAGTACCAGGTTAAGCTCCTGTTTTAGCTAAAGGGAGAAAGAAGAGAGAATATATGAACAAATAAATCAAAATCATGAGGGGAAGACCCACAGAGATGGCTAATCCAATTGGTTGGGAGTTTACTAACTCTGAAATGACACCTGAGGAACCTTCATGGAAAAAAAAAATAAACCTTCCGAGTGTACACAACAGTAGAATGGCTTGGGGAGTTTGTGGAGCCTCTCAGAGTAGAATTAAAGTTTATTCCTTGTCCATGAACTGACATCCTGGAGCCCATTCCCTACAGAAGAACACTTTACTAGGTGTTGACACTTGGGATAAGACTGGGACCTACCTCTACTAGATAGACCAGACCAAACTGACTCACCTAGGGAGTACTTGCCCTACCTGGGTAATGAATGGGACAGTGAGAGGAGCTGAGGGAGTACTGGGAGGAGAAGGGGGAGGACAAGCACCGGTGGGTATGGGGGAAAACTTTTTTAAAGGTAAAAAATATTAAAAAAGAAACAAGATTATATCCCTGGGGCTCAGAGATCCCAATTAGTGTAAGGCTCAGTGAATGATTAGGTCTCCAGGATAAATGGAAAGCAAGTGGAGAAGAGAGGAAACATACTTCTGTGTGCCACATGCACATGCATACATCTGCACACACATGAATAACCACTTTATACAGCCACAAATATAAAAAATGTAATTGAGTTCTAACTGAAAATGTTCTTTACAGTAAGCTCCTATTGTAGCGCAGGTTAGCATCCAGGAAGAAATTTAGTAAATGGAAATAAACATGGATATTCTCTCCTATTTAAAGCAAAGTTTGCATTAAAATGTCTGCATGGGAACTTGTTTCTTCCATAAACTATCTTGTTTAAATTCAGAGTGGCTAAGTCCAGGGTTGGAATGTGAGCCATATCTTTCATTAATATTAAATCTGCTTTCTCTTCCAAATAACTCCTCTTCCTCTTGTCATGTAGCTTTGAACACTACATTCAATTTCCTAATATACTCTTCTTTTTTTCTCTACTTTCTTTGTTAGCAATCAACATAGTATATGTCAGAATAGCTGCTTGTGTTGCTTCGGTGTGGGCAGTTTCACTCTTTGTTGTGCTATTTAAGGGCTTCCATTGTCAATGCACCTTCATGTGCCCTTTCAAATTCTTTTTCCTCTTTGACTATTACTCATTAAGGCAATTGAATTTTTAAAATTTGATTTAAACTATAACATAAACATATATATATAGCTTAACATAACATAACTTTTTAAAAAGTGCAATTGCCTGAGTGGTTTTAATGGATGTTAGATGATTGCAATGACATGCCCTTGGGAGGAGATGGCCCAGTGTGAATAATGAGGAGGAGCTGTTTTCATTTAATTGAGATGACCAAATGGGCTTTCCCAGAGTGCACAACCTCAGGAGCTTCTTTCAAGTACCTCCTGAGAGTAGGGGGCTTTGGACAGAGAAGAGGGATCTAAAACAAAAACCCTAGAGTATGCTTCCTAGAAACATTGACAACCCCAACAACAAAATCTTCATACTGTGCAAATGCCTATATAAGAAAGGATTTTCTCCATGCCTATAGCTCAAGGAATTCCCTTCCTTCTCCAAAGACTCCAATCAAGCAGTGTTGATATTGAAAATAATTTCAGCTGCTATAGTAATCAGAAGAATTCATCAAAACAATAAAAATTAGATACCCTGTGATCAATATATGCCATTCCTGAGCATATGTCTATATCCTTCTAAAGAGAAAACTGCACATCCATGTTAATTTCTGTTCTTTTCATAACAGCTAGCAAATGGAATCAGCCAAGATATCCTCAAACAATGAGAAAATTGACTGACATTGTTGCATCTGGCATTTCTGTTTTTGTAACCTTCAGAATATTCAGGATTCCAGGATAAAAGATTTTTTTTTCTCAGCATTTCATTGACTTCTTTCCTGCTTTAGTAATGTTCTGGAGTCATTATACTGAGCAGGGTTTTGACTGAGAGATTGGAGTATGGAAAAGGCAATGTGGTAATGGTACAAGAGAGATGTCTTCAGATGCCTGTAAAGATATCAATGAGTTAAATAAAAATATAGTTTCACTAATGACTAAATAATCACTTTGCTATAGGTACAGAGAATGCATTGAAAGACTCATAAAGGAACAAGGAAGCAAATTCAGTGAAACAATTTAGGAGCCTGAATTAAGATAATAAGAACATCCATAGCAGGTACTCATGTTAGAAGAAAAGAGACAGAGCTAATACCAGCAAATGATTGACGTACAAAATTACACAAAAGATAACTCTCTTATAAAGCCAATAATAACATCAGCAAGCAATTATAATTTGAGATGACTACAGAAATATTCTCAATTTAAAAGTCGCTCATGGGTTTGCAAATTTTTTATGTAGAATAATTGGCAAATGACGTTATGTAATTAAGTATTCAGAGATGTGTATTATCTTGTCATTGTATTTCTACTATGTTGATTCACCATAAGTTAGGGCAGAAATCTAAAATTTTAAGGATCACTGCAAAGAGAAAAAAGTTTGATAATATAAGTGTGTGTGTGTGTGTGTGTGTGTGTGTGTGTGTGTGTGTTCCCGAGTCAGGTTGCTATTGTATGCAAGCATGTTTAAGTATGTACATGTGGAGACCAAGGTCAACATAAAGTTTCTTTTTACAATTTTCTTTCTATCCTTCATTTCTTTCTTCCTTTCTTTCATTCATTCTTTTTGAGGCAGGATCTATCACATACTGGAAGCTAAGGAAATAAGCTTTGAATTCTTTATTTGTCCACTGTCACTGAGATTACAATTGTGTATATTCAGGCCTGGATTTTTATGATGATTTTAAGAATTGGGTTCTGGTTCTGGCTGTTGCAAAGAAAGCATCTAAGCCATCTTCCCTTCCCTAGGGCTATGATGCCTTGCTCTATGTTTTGTTAACATTACAACTTCACATTTTTTAGATTTTTACTCTCAGTAAATTGAACTTGACAACATTCATCACAGAAAGAATTTTAAGAGGTCACAATTCTTTTTTATATTTGGAAAAAATATTCTCATGTCATGACACAATCCAGGTCACCAAGTTTCAATATTTTGTGAGAAAGAAGATGAAAATTTTAGAGCTTCACCCTTTTTTTCATGCTTTTCTATTAATATAAATAAAGAAGTCACATTTTCTATCCTTGTATATCCTTATTCAAAGTCCTTTCCCCTATGGCCACATCAGGTCATTCTCTCTTCTCAACATCTCCCCATCCCCCCCACCATGGGCAGGCTGTCCCAAGGTCCCAATATTGTTTATTCAGTTCAGCCTCCACTCCTGGCAAATAAAGTTTTCTCCCCCCAACATCAATACTGAGTCAGGTGTTCCTCTAGGGGGAGTGGGATCCAAGGAGTCAGTCCAAGGTGTTTTTGACCCAAGCTGTTCAGTGGTTGTGGATAACAGCTTGGGCATGCTTGCTATTTTTGTTTATTTGTTTTTTGTTTGTTGTTTAGAGTCCACTAATGAGTGAGTACATCCCCTGCTTATCTTTCTGGGTTTGGGATACCTCGCTAAGAAGGATATTCTCTAAATCCATCCATTTGCCTGCAAATTTTTGGGTATCATTTTGTTTTACTACTGAGTAGTACTCCATTGAGTAGACGTACCACAGTTTGTTAATACATTCTTCAGTTGAGGGGCATCTAGGTTGTTTCCAGGTTCTCACTATTACAAATATGTCTACCATGAAAATAGTTGAGCTAATGCCATTGGAGTGTGACTGTGCATCTTTAGGGTATACACCCAGAAGTTTTATTGCTTGGTTCTTGGGGATATTGATTCTTAATTTTCAGAGAGACTGCCATACTACATTCCAAAGTGGCTGAACAAGCTTATACTCCCACCAGCAATGGCAGAGTGTTCTCATTGCTTCGTACCCTCTCCAGCATAAGCTGTCATCTGTGTCTTTTATCTTTGCCAATCTGACAGGTATAAGGTGGTATCTCAAAGTTGTTTTGATTTGCATTTCCTGATGGCTAAAGATGATGAGTACTTTTTCAGGTGCCTTTTTGCCATTTGTAATTCTTCTGCTGAGAATTCCCTCTTTATATCTGGACCCATTTTTTGATTGGGTTGTTCAAGGTTTTAGGCTCTAGATTCTTGAGTTTTTAATATATCTTAGAGATCAATCCTCTATCACTTGTAGGGTTAATAAAGGCGATCAACAGGGAGCACAAAGCCAGCATCAAACTTAATGGAGCAAAACTCAAAGCAATCCCAGTAAAATCAGGAACTAGACAAGGATGTCTTCTCTTCCCCTATCTATTCAATATAGTTCTGGAAGTTTTAGCTAAAGCAGTAAGAGAACAAAAGGAGATTAAGCGGATACAAATTGGAAAAGAAGAAGTGAAGCTATCTCTATTTGCAGATGATGAGATTGTATACATAAGTTACCCACAAAATTCTTCCAAGGGACTGCTATGGCTGAAAAACATCTTCAGCAATGTAGCAGGATACAAGATTAACTCAAAGAAATCAGTAGCCCTTCTATACACTAAAGATAGAAGGGCTGAAAAAGAAATAAGGGAAACATCACCCTTTATAATAGCTGCAAATAGTATTAAATACCTTGGAGTACCTTTAACCAAAGAAGTAACAGACCTATTTGACAAAAATTTTAAATCACTGAAGAAAGAAATTGAAGAGGACATCAGAAAATGGAAAGCTCTCCCATGTTCCTGGATAGGTAATATCAACATAGTAAGAATGGCAATTCTACCAAAAGCAATCTACAGATTCAATGCACTGCCCATCAAAATCCCAACACCATATTTTTTGGACCTTGAAAGAACAATACTCAATTTCATTTGGAATAACAGGAAAGTCAGGATTGCCAAAACAATTTTCCTGAACAAAAGAAATTCAGGAGGCATCACCATCCCTGACTTCAAGTTATACTATAGAGCTACAGTAATAAAAACAGCCTGGTACTGGCATAAAAATCGACTTGTGGATCAATGGAATAGAGTTGAGGATTTAGATATTAGCCCAAAAATCTATGAACACCTGATATTCGACAAAGAGGCCCAAAATAGTCAATGGAAAAAAGATAGTATATTTAACAAATGGTGTTGGCATAACTGGACGGTAGTGTGTAGAAAAATGCAAATAGATCTAAGCCTGTAACCTTGCACAAAACTCAAATCCATCTGGATCAAAGACAGCAACATAAACCCAGCCACTTTGAACTTGATAGAAAAGAAAGTGGGAAATACACTTGTATGAATTTGTACAGACAACCACTTCCTAAATTTAACACCAGTAGCACAGACACTAAGATCAACAATCAGTAAGTGGGATGTCCTGAATCTGAGAAGCTTCTGTAAAGCCAAGGACACTGTCAATAGGACAAAACAACAGCCTACCCAATGGGAAAAGATTTCCACCAACCCTACAATTGATAGTGGATCGATCTCTAAGGTATATATATGTATATGAGCTTCATCCTTCAAAAAATCAGCTTTTAAAAGATATTTATAAGAGTTAGCTTTTATTGACAAGTTTTTATGACCTGGATTTATCTAAAGACTTGCCTTGCCTTAGTGTGAGTTCATGTTAGTGTTTCTAGAAAGAATAAACTGAGAAAAATATATAGTCCCATATAGCAATACTCCTGCAGCTCCAATGTTAAGATGTCAGAAAAACATGAAGTTCTATTTTCACTCCTTGCTGGTAAAAGTATATACTTTGCTGTTGCTGCTACTCCTCTCCGTTTCTACCTTCAAAACTCAACTTGTTTAACCTTCCAACTCAGACAGAAGACTCCTTTCCCTCCAGGAAAGCTCCAAGCTTTCCATATTATGCTAGTACTTGTCTTAGTTAGGGTTACTATTGATAAAACACCATGACAAAAACCATGTAAGAGATTTTTTGGCTTATGCTTCCACATCATAGTTTGTTACTGAAGGTAGTCATGACAGGAACACAAACAGGGAAGGTACATTGAGGCAGGAACTAATGCAGATGTTATGGATGTAGGCTGCTTGCTTACTGGATTTTTCCATTGACTGTAAGACTTCAGATGTCTTACAACTAGAATAATAGCAGGTGGTCCTGAGATGCCATGTGAATAATTGCAAATGAATAACTAATTTCCAAACAAGCATCCAGTGCTCTTAATTACTGAGCCATATCTTCAGCCTACTATGAATGTATTCATTTCATAGAGTTGATTATCTCTATGCACTGACCCCAAAAAGTCTCTTCTTAAAAGCTTTATAGTAGGATGAAAAATTGGAGTTCCACTTGCTGATATGGATATTTGGTGACAGTATGTTATTGTAGAAAATTTACTAACAAGATATCACATAAAGATTAATTTTTATTAAGGAGTATAACTTTATGTTAAAAATCAATAACAAAAAAATCCTAAATCAATGTGTGTTGAAACAGAAGAATCCTCTTCATTCAGAAGACAACTGTGTCCTCTACATAGTTAAAAGCAAGATTTTTTTCTCCCACATACAATATATATTTAAATATTTCAATGAAAAATTGCTGAATGCTGCCAAAACAAATCACTGCTTGCATGGAAATGATTAATTAGCAAGCAGCATTGTACTACTGAAGAAAGAAAATAATTGAAACAGAGAGAAAGTTTTGAAATAGGGAGGAAGACCACAACATTGCCAAATCCAAACATAATAATAATAATAATAATAATAATAATAATAATAATAAAAGAACACTCACTATACAAATTGAACCTAAAGACAATTCTTGGAGATAGGCAGTAAGTATAAAAATATATACAATAGAAATCATTATATAGTAATATCTGGGGGAAAAAAGGCAAAACATAAGAAAAGTCAAACTCTAAGTATAAAAACAAATATATGGTACATCCTATATGTCTACAGCATTGGAAAGTGAAGAGGTACAAGAATTACCTCAAAACTGTTTATCTTCAATAAAAACAATCCAATATCTGAATGATTTTTGGTAAGAGGTAAAATGGTAGCAAACTTAATGTCTAGTCTTCAACTCTAATAAGACCTAAAAATGAAAATATATTACCCAAAGATCTTAAGCACAAGAAAGTGGCTTCCAAAATTTACAAGAGGTCAGGGACAGTCAGTTACCTGGACAGTAATCCATAGCTTTTCTGAGCATGTGGAGCATTTATTATTTTGGCTACAGGCCTATGATATTTGACAGTACACTTTAGAAGCAGGGCATTTTAGAAGAAACTATCTTATCCTGTCCAGGCAGGTTTTAACCATTTCTATGCTTCATCCTACTCATCTGCATTAGACAGTGTGCATACTGACAGCAGTCAAAGTAAGGGCAGTTCTTTGCCCAACAGACTGGCACCAAGGAAGATAAATTTTAGTGGAGTGTTTAAGGTGTTCAATACCATCTTGAGAGAGGAACAATAATGTCAGTAGTTTTTGTGTCCCTCATGGATATATTCTGAATAACAAAACATTAAATGCCATATTCTTTAGGTCTATGAAGTGGTTGAAGAGTCCTGCCTATCTTATATATTCCTGTGTGTATCTGGGAAACCTAAACAAAAATGACTATTACATGGCAAACCTAAGTAATGGTGATCTACAGATCTTACCATTCTGTAGTATCAGAAACGAGACTTAGAGCCAAATATCAAGGGAAGGCAGAAATATCAGAGAGAGGAAGCATCACAGTTAATTCTCACCTAGCTGTCTTCTAACTATTTTAATCTTGCTCTTAGTCACTTTTGTCAGCCACTTTTGCCAGTTGTTTTTTTCAGTTCATTTTTTCCCCTGGATATTACAAGCCCTTATTTACCTATCTCAATTTGGATTAAAGGTGTATGGCCTCGAACCCACAGAAACAAAAGTTCTGTCTTTGGAGTTGTGGGATCAATGGTGGAGGTTACCACTCAGGCTCTCCCTGTGCTGGAATTAAAGGTATGTATGAGTAAATCAGCAGTTTATCTTTGTATTCAAGGTTTAAGAATTTTTTGAGCTATCTGCCTAGGATTCGGCTGGGTGATCTATCCCCAATATTCAGGTTTTATTAAATGTATAATATATATCACCATATCCCCTTTTGTGTCAAAAATAAAAATGAAAGTTACAACCAACATAGGAAAGACTATATATAATAGGTATAATAATTATGTATAATAAAATATAAACAATAATTATATAAGGAATGTCCAGTTTATTAACAATTGACAGATATGAAGAAAATAATTTATTATTTATCTTATTTTAGTGACTCTAAAGGATTGTATTTAATCTACCTAAAAACTGTATTTTGATGTTTTTTAAACTTATTTTAACTTAAAAAAACTGTCACTAGATAACTATAAGACCCAAGAAGGAAATAATACTAAGTAAATAGCAACTTTTAAAAATGTAAGAAATAAAAGAGCTGGCTGTCTGGACAGTCACCTAAAGTTTTTTTGTGTTGTTGAAGCATTCATCTTTGACCTATAGGCCTAACATGTCTGATAGACTTTTCTGGGAAGTAGGATATTTTTAAAGTCTTTTTTATCTTGTCTTGGCAATGTTTGGCAACTTTTTTCTGTATTTTTTTTCGCTTGTTTGATTTGAATATTACACTGTCAGTAGTCAAGGTAAGAATACTTTCTTGCCCAGTGGCTATCTTTTGTCACAAAGATGGTCAGCTCATATAGAGCAGTTCTTTGATGTCAATAATCTTCTCTGAAGTAGATTGGTCCTGCCAAGGGCAAATGTCCCATTGTCAAAAATTATAACTTATGTTTTTGAAATTTTTTAAATGCCATATTCTATGGATATCTGAAGAGCTTGAAGACCTGTCCATCTAAAATATATCTCATCTTGAAAACAAATTTAATATAACTGTAAGTTTGATTGTAATGTCTAACTACTACTTTGCATTTCTTTATATCCTAATTAATTGGTAATAATAACTTTCTTGAACTAGCAATTATATTATGTTGTATAATACCTTGAACAAACAAGAATATATAGACAGTGATAAAGTTAATCTCAACCCTATATCAATTTACACAATTTGTATACAATATACAAAAAAATCAAATCGAATGCAAAATACATAAAGCTAGTAATTTCTTGTTTTTTTTTTAAGTCAGTTCAATAATCTACCCTTATATCATATTAGGCACCAAATGTAGTATCACAAATGAGGCTGAGAGCCAAATATCAGAAGAAGGCTGAAATAACAGAGAGAGGTAGCACCACAGTCTATTCCCACATAACTGTCTTGAAACTTTTTCAGTCTCGCTCTTATTTGCTTCTGTTACTCACTTCTGCCAGTTGCTTTTCTCAGTCACTTCTTCTCTCTGGGTTTCTACAAGTCCTTATATACCAATACAGGTTAGGTAGGATTAAAGGTGTGTAGCCTTGAACTACAGAAGCAGAAGAAGTTCTGTCTCTGGAGTTGTGGGATCAAGGGTAGAGGTCACACTCCCTGCTCTCCCTGTGCTGGGATTAAAGGTGTGTCTGACTGACTCAGCTGTTTATCTTTGTATTCAAGGTTAAAGAACTTCCTGAGCTGTCTTTCTAGGATTTGACTGGGTGCTCTCTCCCCAATATTCAGGTTTTATTGTATGTGTAATATATATCCACACAATCCTAAGGACTAAAGCTTACATTGTAAAATTTGTATATCTGTAAATGAGTGTACAGTCTCTGAATGATGACTTCCAGTATAACTATCATATAAACATTACCCAGAAGTATAGTACATATACATTGCAAAATGACACCAGTATTCTAATTATATATTATACACAAAATATCTAAACAGAGGTATACAAAACATCTTATACATAATTATATATATATATAGTATAATTAAACAGAGGTAGAAATTGCATCATAGACCTGAACCCTGGCCCTGAGACAAACAATTGGCTTTGGTGCAGAGCACAACCCACCAAAAAATCAGCTGGCATAATAGCAGTGGGGGAACAGCCAAGTCACTGGGCACACATCTCAGAGGTGAGAGGTCAAGAGATGATGACTGGCATCATATCAATGTGACCTCACAGCAACTGACCCTCTGAACACATAGCTGATTAAAAGTCCTGAGAACAACAATTCACTAAGAGCCTATCAAAAACTAACCAAAAGTTAATTGAGGAAACAATGGGCAGATGGCAGTGCAAGAATACATACAACAATTAAAAAGGTCAACAAGACATCAAAAAAAGAAGCAAGTGGTTCTAGAGCTTCAAACCATGAACATAACAACCAAGAGGGAACAGAAGAAAACAACCTTAAAAACAGCTTTATAAAATAAATAGAAGCCTTAAAAGAGCATATAAAATAACTCCCTTAAAGAAATAGAAAAAAACACAAACAGAAAATTAGAAGAGATTAACAAAACCATGAAAGAAAAAAGAAAACTAAATAAAAGTAAAACAAACAGGTTAAAAAAGATACCTAAAATTAAAAATTGAAAAGAGAGCGCACTCTGGAGCAGGGGCAGGTAAACTCTGCCCCTGACCACATCCACAGCTCCTGCTGAGGGAAATCCCACCACAACATCGAACTGAACTAACCAACTACAGGGGTATCTGAAGGGCAGATTCAGACCCCGCCCAGAGGTGAGGAGGGGGCAAGAGGCCACACCACCTATATCCCAGCCTGGGAGAGAGAGTTGAGCACCCATTGCTTCCAGTTCCGCTCCCGGGACCAAGTGCTGTCTGCAGAATCCCAGCGCACTCTGGAGCAGGGGCAGGCAAACTCTGCCCCTGACCACATCCACAGCTCCTGCTGAGGGAATTTGCATGGCTCCCCACCAAGACCTCGAACTGAGTGAACCAACAACTGCAGGGGTCTCTGAAAGACAGAATCAGACCCTGACCAGAAAGGTGACAGGAGGCACACATACCTGAGTGCCACAATTGACCAGGACCCATCTAATCGTGAACCACTGAAGCCATGGGCAAACATCAGTGCAAAAAAATTACATAATACTACAAAGGACAACATGGTAACTCCAGAAGAGAGTGGCAATCTTACAAATACAAGACCTGAACTGAGTAATGAAGAGGAAACAGAAGGAAGCAACACCAAAAATTCCTTATTGATGATCATCAAAGCTCTCAAAGAAGATATGAAAAAATCCTTAAAGAAATAGAAGAAAATACAAACAAAAAATTGGAAGAGATGAACAAATCCATGAAAGAAACATTCCAGGAATGAAAAGCTGAAAAAAGCTAAAATAAAAGCTGAAATAGAAGCAATAAAAAAGGCACAAAATGAGACAAAAATGGAAATAGAAAACCTGAAGAAAAAAGCTAGAATTACAGATACAAGCATAACAAACAGAGTTCAACAGCTGGAAGATAGAATCTCTGAAGTAAAAGTATCAGTAGCTCAAATAGATATATCAGTCAAAGAAAATAGTAAAACTAAAATAGCCAGAACTTAAAATGTTCAGAAAATCTGGGACACCATGAAAAGACCTAATTTGAGAATAATAGGAATAGAAGAAGGAGAAGAATACTAGCTCAAAGGCACAGATAATGTTTTCAATAAAATCATAGAAGAAAACTTTCCTAATCTGAAGAAGGAAATGCCTATAAAGGTACAAGAAGCTTACAGAACACCAAATAGATATGATCCCAAAAAAGTCAGCACGCCACATTATAATCAAGACACAAAACATACAGAACAAAGAAAAAATTTTAAGAGCTGCAAAAGAAAAGGGCCAACTCACATATAAAGGCAGACCCATCAGAATAACACCTGACTATTCACTGGAAACGATGAAAGCTAGAAGGGTTTGGTTAAAAGTTATACAGATGCTAAAACAGCATGGATGCCAAACTAGAATACTATACCCTGCAAAATTATCAATCACCATAGATGGAGTAAATAAGGTATTTCAGGACAAAAACAGACTGAAAGAATATCTATCTACCAATCCAGCACTACAGAGAGTATTAGAGGAAAAACTACAACCTAAGGACCCCAGATAAATCCACGAAATCACAAACAATCAATAAGTCCATGGAAGAATACTCTAGAGAAAGGAAATACAAACAAGTTACCACCAAAAATGGCAGGAAATATGAATCAATGGTCACTAATTTCCCTTAATATCAATGGACTCAACTCTCCTATAAAACGTCACACCCTAACAAGATGGAAACAACAACAGAAGCCATCCTTCTGTTGCCTACAAGAAACACACCTCAACTGCAAAGACAGACACAGCCTTAGAATAAAGGGTTGGGAAAAGATTTTCCAGTCAAATGGTCCTAAGAAACAAGCAGGGGTTGCAATCCTAATATCTAACAAAGTAGACTTTAAGCTAAAAGCAATAAAAAGGGACCAAGAGGGTCACTAC
>PVIH01007959.1:0-38663 GCA_004025045.1 Sigmodon hispidus
CCCATACACATGTGTCCAGGCCCAGCATCACACCCATACACATGTGTCCAATCACAGCAACACACCCATACACATGTGTCCAGGCCCAGCATCACACCCATACACATGTGTCCAAGCACAGCATCACACCCATACACATGTGTCCAGGCCCAGCATCACACCCATACACATGTGTCCAGGCCCAGCATCACACCCATACACATGTGTCCAATCACAGCATCACACCCACACACGTGTTCAGGCCTAGCATCACATACACTCACATACATACAAAGTTGAAATAAAGGCCCCAAATTACAGTAAATATTTCCATTTTTTTTGAAAGGACATGAAAGGACTTCCTGGATGTGTTTCAGAGAACCCAGAGATCACATCAGTGGTTGTGATGACCAACAGGCATTGTTGAATATATATTTAGCCTCACCTCAGATTGAGTATATATATATGGTATATCTGTGGGGGTATATCTGTGGGGGTGTCTCAGAAGTAACTGACTGAGAGGGAAAACCCATCTGGACTGTGGATGGCATTGGGGGCTCAGGTGAAAAAAAATAAAAAGGAGAAAGTATCTTGAATGCCAGCATTCTCTCTTCCCTGTTTCCATCCACAGCTGAGATGTGAACAAGCAGTCTGAAGTTCTACAGCCATATGGTGGGTCACTTGCTATCACCATGCCTTCTGATTCTCCCTGCTCAGCCTCAGTGCTAGAATCACAGGCATGGACCACACTTGGCTTTAATGTTATTCTGAAAAAGATAACTTAATGACCCAAGTTCCCCAACCTCAGTGTCCACCTTTACTCACCATTGGAGATAATTGGGCAAAAAAAAAAAAAAGAAAGGTATTGCATAATAAGTCACTGAAACTTTAGTATAAATGCATCTCTATCATCTCCCTTTCACTCATTATACTCAAACAAAAATATACATCTACTGACACCTACCCTTACCCCCACCACTGCCCAGCTCCAGGGGATTAGTGGACACATAAGAAAAAGGCACAAGAAGGAGGAATGAAATCTGCCTACATGAAAGCCATTTCACCAAGTTCTGCCCCGACCTGGAGTTCTCTGATGAGAGTGACCATCAGCAGTATAAGAAAGAGGGATGTTCCCATTGTAAGCCAAGCTCTCTCCCTTAGCAACCAGACTTCAGTTGCAATCCAAATGGGCTGTGGGGAGGTAGGTTATGCAGAGCTAGGATGGCACTGTTTTATCAGCTGGTGGTAGGGCCTTTCAGCCTGAGATGGAGCCTGGTTGCCCTGCTGTGCCCTTTTTAGATTTTATTTTATTTTTTTTCTTTCTGCTTCTGGCTTAAGGATCATCTTCAAAACTCTCACCAATGATTAGAAAAATAAAGACTGAAAAGGCTGATTAGCAGAGTTTGAGGAGAGCCACCCAGTGATGGGGTGGGGAGGACGGGCTGAGGAGCTGCAGGTCTTAAGTCTGGAAGGACGAACCTGGAAGAAGAGATGAGATAATAAGTTTTAAGTGCCAGGCACTTATTAATCAACCACTACCCACATTATGATTCCCTAGCTGAGGGCCAGCATTGAGTGTGTGTGTGTGTGTGTGGGGGGGCCCTCAGCTCTGCCATAAAGCCACAAAGAACAAGACTGGAAGAAATGAGCACACAGCGGGACAGAGTGATTTAAGGTAGACATAAGAAAGGACTTCCTGGAACTGAAAGTGGCTTATTGCAGAACTAAGATCACAGGGGAAAAAAGAACAAATCCAGCCTTTTAAGTATTCAGTATTACTGTTGCCTAACTGTGGCTTTCTGGACATGTAGTCTCCTGGTCTACTCTGTGTGGCGGCCTTCATGGGGATCCAGAGCAAGGGGAACATATTTAACAGTGTTGTGGAAGAAAGGGTCTCACAGACTTCTTACGGCTAGAGCACAACCCAATTTAAATAAATGTTTCATCCCTATGACAAGAGGGTATTTAAAAAACTTAGCCCCTGTTATATAATAAATGACCAAAGGTGGGGCTTGAAAGGTGAGAAGTTGGGGATGGCCGTGGGGGGTGGATAGGGGCTGTATGACTGAGACCCTAAATGTGCACAGGGAGGATGTGGCGCCTGATAGATGGATGTAGGCCTACAAAAGTCAGGCAAGAAATAGGCCATAGGGAGGACCAGTTTAAGCTTCTGCTGGTGAGGCTAAACAAGCTAGAAGTGGAGACTATGGGTCAAGTTTGTGGGAGGAGGGAGTGGAAACCAGCTCCCGCCTTCATGGTTCCTGCACATCTCTTGTCCTGTGCACTAACGGTGCATGGCATCCGTCCCACCGCTGAGATTTAGTCTATTACATAAACCAATTGCCCGCTGCCACCTGCCACTAAGACTGAGCGTGATGAGGACAGAGTGTCTGTTTATCTCACTCTCTGTTGAAGTCTTTGCAGCTGGTGGAGACAGGGGTACTCAGGGTTCCCTACATGGTTATTTGTTTGTTTGTTTTGAGCGAAAGAGTAAGTAAGTATATGAGCAATGAGAAATGAGGAGTGGAATTTTGAGCTACAGCTGTTCACCTCTGGCTTTTTATTTTTTATTTTTGGTGGCACAGGGGATTGACTTGGACACTTGTGCATGCTAGTCAAGTTCTTTACCACTGAGCCAAATCTCTTCTACTGGTAACATTAGAGAAGAGGTAAGATGTCTGCCTAGCTAGGCTGCTTAAGAATGCTGTCTGCTTGGGGATAAAACAATGAAGGCTTCTTGTGCCTTTCAAAGCAATGGCCCTTGGGTTTTGTCCATGATGTTCAGTGTGTGGCATTTGGCCAAGCTGAGCTAACATCAGGATCATTGTTTCTCTGGATTGGTGCTTCCCCTTGTCTGCAAATGCTGGATTATGATTCTGCAGAGCCTAAGATAACATGGCTAAACAGCACAACTGAACAGGACCTTCGATTCAGCTAAACTTTTTTTTTTTTTTTTTTTTTTTTTTTGAGAATCTTACTTTGTAGTCCAGGCTGATCTCAAACTTGGGGTCCTTCCACCTCAACTTCCTAAGTTTTGGAATTATGGATGTGCCACCACACTTAGCTCCAATTGAAACACCTTTGACAGCTTACCTCCTGCTCATTAGTGTCCAAAGAATGGTTCAGAGACTAAAAGAGACAGTAGAGATGAGAAAGGTTTTCTTAGCTAATGAAGGGTTATTTCTCCATTGGCGGATCCATGGAGTGGGTGGAGAGATAGACCTTGGGAACACACTGATTGGAAATCTTCAAAGCTCACTTTGTCATTTGTAACTGGGAAGGTCCCAGAAGCCATTGTACTTCTCTGAAACTGAGCTTCTTGTCCCCAAACTGAAGGTAACAGGACACTTCCCTATCATGACTGGTGAAGAGTCATTTGCAAAGCATTTCAGAAAACACCAAGTATGTATTGATGGGATCTATCTCTTGTTGTTTTTCTGTTTACTTTGGAAATGTAGAGCCAGCCTTTGGATCAAGTATTGCCATTTGCAAAGGTCCCCTTAGCTCACTTCCAATCCTACCAACACAACAAACCAAATATCCTGACCTAAGCTACCTTTCAATACCACTAACAACCACACATGTTGGTAAATTGGTTCAAAATACTACATATGTTATGTTGTCTCACATTTCTTTAGACACTATAGTCTAGAGGCCTTTGCCCCTCTGTGTACATTGTTTTGGTTTTTGAAGACAGCTGCAGAATTTAAATTATCTAAGAGATCACACAACTACTCTGTTCTAGATGTCCCAAGAGTACAGGAGGCATGCGCTGACTGGGGAACAGAAGGATGCTCACGTTCTGAAGCTTTTAAATTATAAATTTGGATATCAAAGGCCCTGCATTCATTCATTTAGCAATTCATTCAAGAACTGTTTGTGAGTTATGTAACAAGCCCTGCTAGTGTCCTGCCCACAGTTCCTGTGTCATTCCTGTGTCCGTGATTACAAGCATAGGCCGTCTTCTTCCATGCCTTTAAAAAGGATGATTAATTAACACAAGCACACAACTGGAAAGATAAAAATAAAAATAAGCCTACTCTGAAAATGGTCCCTGGCCACCCTCCCACTCCCGCCAAGTAAGTGCTTTCTCTAGTGTGTGGGCTGGAGATACCAGTGAGTTAATGCTGACTGGTGTAGTTTTCAACCAGGGATGGACAGATGTTGGAGACTAAAGACTCCTCTCTTGCTTGAACTGGTGAGAGCACTCAGCAAGTTGGTGCCAAGCCTGAGGACCCACTTGGTGGAGGAAATACCAATCTCAGAATGTCTTTTGACTTTCACAGGTGTGCACACATATGTATGTGCATGTGCACTAAGTAAATTCAATTTAAATTTTAAAAAACTCAACTCCTTGCATCTCAGTTTGCCTCCTCCTGAGGCACTTCCCATATTACCTCTGGGGTCCTCAGTGGGATTCTGCCTTAGTGGTCCACAGGAGTGTCTCTGGTGCACTCTGTACTGCTTCTCCCCCATCTCACGTCTGCACTCCCCTCACTGGATATTCTTGTTGTATATTTCTTGTATTTATGCCTTCCTCTAGAGTCTCTTTCTAGGGAAATATGATCTGTGGAAGTTTCTTACCAGAATCAAGGTAATGTCTGGGTCTGTGTAATGATGCATTTCATAGAGACACACTGACTTCTGTGGGTCTGGAAATGTCAACCCACACATGCATCATATTTCATTTTTCCTCTTTTCTATGTAGATTTTTTTTTGAGATGGGGTTTCACTCTTAGCCCATGATAGCCTGGAATGCACTATATATTGCAGGGTGGCTTTAATTTTACAGCAATTGACTTGCCTCGGCCTCCTGACTACTGGAATTACAGGAATAATACCATGCCTCACTTCATTATTTTTCTTTACTATAATTTTGGGGAGAATTGAGGTAGTCTCAGTATGTCACCTAGATGGTTACAAAGACATGATCCTTCTACCTAAGCCTCCTGATGCTGAGACTGTAGGTGTATGCTACCACACCTTGATTTAGTATTTCACTGTTTCTAATATTTTACAATCCTGTCCCACTCATCACACACACACACCCACACCCCCCCACACACACACACTGGTCTGAATGACTACTATGCTCAGTTGCTTGGTTCTTTAATGGGACCTGGTTCACTTATGAGAGTTTACTGCTACAACTGGAATTGTTTTTGAAGCATTTATTAAACACAAACATTGATTTAAAAACTGAATTATCTAAAATTTGCCATGAGATAGATTTTTTTTTTAACTTTATTTATTTATTTATTTGCCTTGATGTTTTGCCTGGAACTGGAACTACAGACAGTTGTTAGCTGCCATGTGGGTGCTGGGAATCGAACCTGGGTCCTCTGGAAGAGCAGACAGTGCTCTTAACCGCTGAGCCATCTCTCCAGCCCCGAGATAGATTTTTAAAACAAAGATAATAAATACTAAATATCATTGTTTTGCTCTATTCTACGCAATAGAGTTGGTTTACATTGGTATGTGACTACAGAATTTTCCCTATCTTTGACTTGAACACAATGAAATCTGAAGCAAGTTATTTACATAACAGGAATTAGCAAATGCTACACACAAGGGAGGCCTCACCCATAAAAGCCAACAGTTACATACCTACAATACAATATCACCAATACCATGCCTGGAATCTTGCCCCAGCTCTGTGTGTTTTCTATCCTCTGTTATTCTATACAATCTATTCTGCTTATTGCAGTGTTTATAATGGAACTATTTAAAATGCTGATCAGATTGCCTTCCCTTGTGTAAGGTTCCCCTGGATCCTTCATCCTATCATATCTCTGAGCATCTCCTCCAAACCCATCTGCCTTGCCCTGCCTTCTTCCCTAAGCCCTAGCCGTGTGGCCAGCCTTCCTTATGTTCCCTGATCCACTGGTTGAGCGAGCTTCCCTCTGCCCCAGGATATTTGTACTCCCTCTTCTTCATTCTGAGACAAGATCTGTGTCTTGTGCAGTCTCAACCAAACCCCTCTACCTGTCACAGAGTCTGTCTGGTCACCTTTACATCTACAGCATCCTATTTCCAAATCCTCACCCTTTTCCGTCCCAGAAGCCTATTGTCTTTCCTTGTTCCACATGGACTCCTCTTGCTTATTTGTGGCTTGCCTTCTCTGTGGCCCCTCTCCCTACTGCACTATGACTATGATCGTGGAAGAGATCCCTTTATCTTACTCAAGGCTGTGTCCCCAGAACCCAGAGAGTGATGGGTACACAGTGGTACTCATGGGATACATCTGTGGGATAAAGAGATGCTCATGGCTTCTCTGTTTATTCCTCAGCCTTCTTCAATCTGGAGCTTGTTTCACCAGCCATTCTCTTCACTGGAACTGGTCCACCAAGTCCCTTGTGACTGCTAAGTTGCTACATTTACTGCCTATCCCAGTCTCTCTTTTGTTGGGCTTACACGTTATATTGAAGACTTGCTATGTGGTTATGCTCTTGTACATTATAATTGTTTGTCCTCCTATTGGTTTAATATAATGCTGATTGGCCAGAAGGTAGACATAAAGTATGAGTGAGGCTACTAGACTAAGAAAACTCTGGGAAGAGGAGAGCCAAGCAGAAATATCAGGGAGATGCAGAGTAAATGGGATGGAAATGCTGCTGTGAGAAAAGGTACTAAGCCATGTGGCTTAATCATGGGTTAGTTTAAGAGTAAGAGTTAGCAAGTAATGTACCTGAGCCATAGGCCAAACAGCATGTAATTAATATAAGACTTTGTGTGATTATTTGGAACTGCTGGTCCAGATTTCCAGACTAGGCTGTGCCGGAAACTTCTTACTACAAAGATTGCTAATTTCTCCCTGCCCGTTGAAACCTCCAGCTCTGCAAGCCCCCGTCTCCAGATTTATGGTTCCTCTACTGTTGCAGAATATTTGTTTACGCTGCAACGATGTGTCTTTGCCAAGGAACCTTCCACTGATTTAACAAAGAGCCGAATAATGGCTAGGCTGGAAGAGGTGAGGTGGGACTTCCGAAGACAGAGAGGACTCTGGGAAGAGAAAAACAGGAGTCACCAGCTAGACTTGGAGGAAGCAGGATGAGCAGTAGGAACCTCATGGAAGGACACAGATTATAAACATGGGCTGGTTTATGTTAAAAGGACTAGTTATGAACAAGCCTAAGCAAAGGCTGCACTTTTATAATTAATAATAAATCTGTGTCATTATTTGTGAGCTGACGGCCCAAAGAAAAGTCTGACTACACCTACCCCTTCTTGGACTCAGTTGTACATTATGTCGGTAGTGTCAGTCATTCACCTCTGCCCATACCTCCCTTCTCGGTGGATCCAGGTTCACTTATGTGACATGATTTGGCCAAAAGAATAAAATAGAAGCAACATAGTTCCGAGCCTCACCTTCAAGAGACCTTGTGCATTTCTGCATGTTTTCTTTTACTTCCATCATTAACACAATGACAATGTTTCCTTGGCCAAACTCATCCTTGGAAG
Source organism: Sigmodon hispidus (assembly GCA_004025045.1). Lineage (NCBI taxonomy): Eukaryota > Metazoa > Chordata > Mammalia > Rodentia > Cricetidae > Sigmodon > Sigmodon hispidus. The sequence goes on from PVIH01007959.1 coordinate 7,441, forward strand.
AGGGAGTGAGCGGAGACCTTGAAAATAAGCCTCTAGTACACTCTAGTACACTCTAGTCTAGGCTAGAGAGAGTATGTCCAGACCACTCAGAGATCTGTGAGCATGCCAACAAACCTCAGCCAAGCCTTAGCTAACTCACAGAAGCTTAAACTGTTAGGATTTTGTGCATATTTTGATATGTTGTGAATATACCCAGTTATCTGGTGGCGGGTTTCTATGGATGCACACGGGCAAGCGAGAATGCGGCAGAAGGCAGTGGCCGATAGCAGGAGACTCTTAGTGCTGTTTCTATGTAGAGAAGAGCTTTATTGTCCGATGACTATGGTTATGATTGTAATAGCAGAGACGGCAAGAAGGAAGAAAAGAAAGAAGAGGGAAATAAGAGCTCCCAAGAGAAGACAAAGGCAGAGAGAGGGATGCACATGGGAACTTGCTTTAAAGGGGCCCTGACGTCAGAGTTCAGAGGGCGTGGCTCTTAGAGAATAACATAAGCTATACGATGTAATATCAAACTTGAGTTAAGCCTTTGGTTTTCGGAGTGTTTTGTTATGTGGGATTTCTAATCTTTGTTCAGGACTTGGACACTGGCTTTCTCCTGTCCCTCAGTACCCACAACTCTGTACTCTGTGCATGATCATTTCTGTCTTTCTCATGGTTATCGACTCTCTATTTGCATGTTTAGCCTTCCAAACTCTGTCATGGATCCTAAACTCCAACACCACAGAAACAGCAGTTCACTGACAGACATTGGTATATATATATATATTATGATCCTGTAAGATTGTACAACCCAATAATGCTACAGCTGTCTAAATTTTGGGTGTATATTTTAAGCTGTTTGTGGGATAACATCAGCTAATGTTGTATGTCTTCGAATGTGTCCTGGTGAGCAAGGTACTGCCTGCTGTATCTCGTTCAGGATTTCCTTCAAGTGCCTTTAATTTAACATGATGTGCGTGTAAAGTGCATTTTCTTCATTTCCCTTCTCCTGCTAGGTATCCTGTCTCAGAAGTGATTCCACCATGGCTCTATCGCTTAGGTTAGAGACCCCAGCTCCCAGATGACTCCTACCTTACCCTGACCTGCATTCACCAAGCTGATTTGCATGGCCTTCTAAACATACTCCTACCACCCCATCCTGTTCCTCTCAAGCTCTTGTGCTACTTCTTAGTTGTATTAGGGCAGTCATTTCCCAACCCATTAGGTTCCTAACCTAGCTGGATCTCAGTTACTCTAAGAGCACATTGAGGGAATGATCGGAGATGTCCCAGTCACAAACCCTTTGTTGAGTTGCCACCACCAGAAGGTTAGCTCTGTTCTTCCCAGAGACACGGAACACCTTCCAATATGCAGTCTTTAGATGTATGGGCTCTGCAGCCAGTCCCTCCTCCTCTGGCTAGCGTGGGGACAGTGGGCAGGTCACTCACCCTCTCAGAGCTTCAGTTTCTGAATTTTTAAAAATAGAGATAGTTTTAGAACTTCTCTTATGGGACCATTCTGAAGGTTAGATAACTTTACACATTTTCAGGGTATTTAAAAACAATGCCTGGCTCATGATAAGCCCTAAAAATACTGTATATTTTACCTGGACTTTTCTTGAATGTTAAAAAAAGATTTATTTTTTGTATATGAGTGTTTTGCCTGGTGTGTATGTATGTGCACCATGTGCATGCTTGGTGTCTGCTGAGGTCAGGAGAGGGTGTTAGGTCCCCTGGGATTGGAATTACAGATGGTTGTGAGCCACCTGTGGGTGCTGGGAATCTAACTCATCTTCTCTACAGGAGCAACAAGTGCTCTTAACTTCTGAGCCATCCCTTCTGTCTCTCTCTCTCTCTCTCTCTCTCTCTCTCTCTCTCTCTCTCTCTCTCTGTGTGTGTGTGTATGAAATTCCATTTTGCCATCCTTCTATAGTTGTTGACAAAGCAAAACCACCTTTAAAATTGTACTGTATCTTTATCTTTCTGCCTATTCTTAAAATAATACCCACAATTTAGTAATCAAAATCAAAGCATTGTCTGTCATGAATAGACCATGCTTGGTAATTAATCTTACTTATTTAATAATGCTTTAATTGCTTTAAATGTGCAACTAAAGCCTAATGTGTCCCTTTTTTGGAGTCTGGTTGACTTAAGAATATTTGCTTACAAACCAAGTTTTAGCCTTTTGAAGCGTGTACCATTTGATGAATGGTACACTTCAGCCATGGAACGATGCTCTATCAAGCTATGGAACATGTACATCACTCCCATTCTCCTATATACTCTTTGGCCTGGGTACCTTCCACACTTCCCTCAAGCTTCTTTTCACTTCTTCTCTGTGTCTGGGTTAACTCCCTGTCTGGAGTCTCTAGACTTTGTGTTGAAATCTCCTATCCACACCTGAATGCTACATTGTGGACTGTCATCTGTGGGTGTCAGGGACCTGTTTCCTAGGCTTCAGCTTGGAGTCTGCCACTGAGCAGATGGCACCCAAATACTGGACAGTGACATGGATTGTTCTCAGGCTGGAAGATGTGTGAAGTAGCTGACTGGGGCCCATGTGGGAAGTCGTTAGTCCCAGAGTGCTTCTTATTCCCTCAAAGGTATCTTCTAGTCATTGATTCTAGAGGTGACCATTTCTCCAGCTGCTTCTTAGGACAGCTGAAGAGGCCAAGCCTGGCAAAGGGGAGCCAGGGATGGGAGTTTGCATAGCACAGCTAGAGAATGACAGAGGATGAAGGTGCTGGGGCAGAACTTACACCATGCCATACTAATCCATCCTGAAATGAATATTGTGAGACATTGAACCAAATATCAAAGTAAGGGAAGGAACTGATAGGAAGCCCTTGTTGTAAACACTCTTCCCTTCTGGGGATGCTGGGATCCTATTGTCTAATAGATAATACATACAGAACCTATATTTACCAGGATCTCCTATGTGCAGGCACTGTGCCAGGTGCGGGTTCCCCTGCCACACCCTCTGCCTCACAAGGGCTTCTTGCTTCTATGCTTTCTCTACTGATGGAGGTGTATGATGTGGGATGTCTTTCTGTATGCTGTAATATTGTTGGTAAATAAAGGAACTGTTTCAAACTATGGAAAGACATCTTAGAAAGAGGTGGTAAATCTGAGCATATATAAAGGGGAAGGAGGATGGAGTCCAGAGAAGAAGCCCAACAAGTAAGATGTAAAAATTAGAAGCCATGGGCCATGTGGCAGGACAGATTAATAGAAATGGGTTGAATTAAGAAACAAGAACTAGCTATCAATATGCCTGAGTTATAGGCCAAGCAGCCTGTAATTAATATAAAACTTTATATAATTATTTGAGACTGCTAGTCCAGACCCTGGGATTAGGCTGGGCCAAAAACCTCTTATTACAAGTGTTAAGGCAAGTTGAATTCTCCTGCCTGCTAAAGAACCTTCTAGCCAAAACATACTAAAAATGGGTAATGAATAACCATGTCTTGATCCCTGTTGAGGAGGATCTCTGGGGTGTGTTGTAAAGGACTTTTCTGCATCCCTTGGCTGTTCCCACACCACAGCAGCTTCTTTTTGCTTGATACCTTGCTTCCTCTGTTGGCCCTTTCCCTTTCCAGTTCTCCATCAATGTTTCACAGCTCATCTCCCAAACAAGTTTCCATCAGCACTTTACCCCACAGCTCTATATCCACAGATTTAACTAACAGAGGATCAAAAATATTTGGAAAACCATTTGTCTGTATTGAGTAGATGCCGATTTTTCTCCCTTGTCATGGCTATCTAAATAATACAGTATCACAACTATTTACATAGCATTGTGTGGCAGTCAGCATATGTCATACAGAGAGGATTTAAAGCATATGGGAAGATGTGCAGAGGCTATAATGCAAATCATTTTATATGAGACTCGCCCACCCCCAGATGCTGCAGCCTGGTAAAGGGGATCCTGGAACTAATCTCCATCAGATGCTGAAGAACTACTACATTTGAACCAATTCCTCCTACTGGGATCTGCTTCTGGGAAAATTTAAAGACAAACAGTGAAGAAGCTAAAGGACAATCCTGCTACGGACATGTTTTTAGGCCCTTGGTAGATCTGTGCATGGCTTTGAGCTACATGCTCAGCCTTAAGTTTCCCCAGACACTAACCAACACTAGTGAATGAATGCACAAATGGATGTGCTTACTTACCCTCAGGACAGAGAGCTGTCCTAAAGCCCACTTAAGCTCAGAGAGGTAAATGCTTTGCCCATCCTCCAGCCAGACTAGTTGGTAGCAATTGCTGGCCAGAAACTGAAATCCTTGAATTTTATTTCAAGTGAGTCTCCGTGCTGGAAAATGACTGTGTGTGGAAAGGTAATCCACATTAATTCCTGTTGATTAATCATTAATTTGCTACAGAACTTCTGAGATTAAAACTAGAAATGAATGGTTTAGTTTTAACCTAGCCTCCGTGCTTTCTCTCCCTAAAGCCTTACTTCCTACGAGCACCTTGCACAGTAGCAATGGCCAAAAAGACTGTGCTCGTGGAGGAACTGAGGCAGGACTCTACAGCCACAGAGGCTGGGGAGGCAGCAGCTCAGTGGTAAAGTACTTCTGTGTAAGCAGGAAGGCCTTGAGTTCAAGTCTCAGCATGAACCTGAAACATGCGGGTACCACCTGTAATCAAAGCACTGTAGAGATGGAGACAGACAGGTCCCTAGGACTTTCTTGTTAGACAGTTTAGCCAGAGCATCAAACTCAGGGTCAGACACAGACCCCGTCTCAAAGAATGAGGTCCAGAGCAGTGGTAGTCTGGCCCCTGTGTGTGCGTGTACACACACACACACACACACACACACACACACACACAGAGAGAGAGAGAGAGAGAGAGAGAGAGAGAGAGAGAGAGAGAGAGAGAGAGAGAGAGAGAGGCTGGCCCTGGGCTGGAAGGATGGATGGATGGTTAGGTAATTAAGAGAACTGGCTGCTCTCCCAAAAGGACCAGGGTTCAATTCTCAGCACTCATATGTGGCTGCTCATAACTGTCTGTAACTCCAGTTCTAGGGGATCTGACACCTTCACACCAAAGCACATAAAATAAAATCAAATAAATTATTTTTTTTAAAAAGGAGGCTGGCCTTGGTGCAGGCTCAAAGGGATAAACTTGAGAGATACTGTTAAAATAGTTATAACCCAAAGTTAAGCTGGCATGAGGGTTCATGCCTTTAATTGCAGCACTCAAGGCAGAAGCAGGCATATCTCTGTGAGTTCAAGGCCAGCCTGTTATATACATAACAAGTTATAGGATAGGATATACATAATGAGACTCTGAGAGAAAAAAAAAAAACCACCAAAACTTAAAATTATTCCAACCAAAGTTAGTTTTGAAGAGCTGGTATTGGGCTAGTGAGATGGCTCCCAGTAAGAGCACTTGCTATTAAGTCTGGCTACCTGAGTTTGATCCTTGATCCCTGGAATCCACAGAGGACTGGAGAACCAATTCTTCTGAGTTGGTGCATATTCATATGGTGACATAAGCATCCCTCCTCCAAACAGGTTTTGTATGTGTGTGTGTGTGTGTATATATATATATATATATATATATATATATATATATATATATATATTAGAGTGTGTTGGAGATAATTATTGGAATACCACTGGATCAATTTCCTGGATTCCTAGCAGATTTTCTTGGGTCAGAACCTCATGTTCCCCATCACTTGGAATCAAATGTCACAGGATGGATGTGACGTTGCTGTGTGATTTATACAAGGACAGTATCTCATACTGTTTAGGGAGTGGCCTTCCCTAACGAAATGACACGAAGTCCACCTCAATTTCCTTTGATTTTTCTGAATCTTCCACCTCTGTTCTTTCGTTTATTCAAGAAAATTCCACCTAGACCCTTTGTAGAACTTGTCTTTAGGCCCAGGGGCTGGTGCTTTGTGTGAAGTTACTCGGGTTTACATAAAGCATTTTTTCCTGTTATTCACGGGTTGTGTAATCCTTCTCAGGGCTACACCCATCGCCACCTCAGCCCGGCAGTGTGGGGGAAGAACCGTCCCTGGCCAAGGGGGATTCGAACCGCATCCATAGACCTAGGCGGAGCCGACTCGGGGGGAAAAGCGCTGGCGTGGAGAGCAGCGGCCCGGGGTGGGCGGGGCCAGCAGACGACCTCCCAAGATGGGCGGGGCGTTAGAGACCCGCCCCCGCGCAGAGCTGAGAGCTGCGCTGCGCGGCTCCGCCCCCCTTCGGCCCCGCCCCCCCCGGCTCCCCGCAGCTCCTCCCTTCTTCCATTGGCTGAGACATAGACCCTCCTTTTTACCCAATGACCGCCGCCGCGGAGCGGCAGTTCGCAACTTGATTGGATATCTGCCCGTTGAGTGGCGGCTAGTAGACCAATGGGAAGAGGCCGCTCGATGAATGGCTGGTCCGGGTGGGGAAGGCAGGAGGCGGCGATCCAGGCGGAGGGGGCCGTTCGCCAGCTCCGAGGCAGAAAGTGCCACGACTCCACACGCGCGCACGCAGCCAGCGAGCGGCCGGAGCGGACGGCGGACGGGGCGGACGGCGTCGGGGTCGTGGTGTGTGCAGCTGCTCAGGGGCGGCTTCTCGGCGGAGGCTCGGCCGGCTCCTCTCTCGCGGTTCCGCGGCGGCGGCGGCGGCGGCGGCGGCGGCTGCTCTTGCCCTCTCGTTCTCCCTCTCGCGTCTCCCGCTGCAGGTAAGAAACTTGGCCGGGCCCTGCAGCGGCGGCGGCGGCGGTGGAGGTGCGCGGGCCCGGCCGTCGGTGCGCTGGGCCGGTCGCGCCGCGCCGCGAGTGACACGTCTCCTCGGCGGCCCCTCCCCCGGCGGCGCCGGCCCGCCCGCCCTGGCGGTGGCCGCGGCCCCTCGGGTGGGACGGAGCTGCGTGTGCCAGGCCGAGCCCGTGCAGTGGCGTCGGCCGAGCGCGCCTCTCGGGGTAGACCCCCTGGCCGGTCGGTCGGCCGGCCAGGAGCAGCGGCGGCCCTGCGACGCGACGTGGCGACCCCTCCCTCCTGGCCCGGCCGTCGAGCCGGCCCGCGCGCTCCGAAGTTGGGCTAAGAAAGTTGGCGGTGGGGCGGGGCGGCGCACAGCTGGCAGAGGAAGGGGTTAAGTTTCGGGAAGCCACCGGATGACGTTGCCGGGCCGGAGTCCGGGCCGGAGGGGGTTGGGGGGCGGAAGGCTGTGGGCCGGCCTGGGATGAGGATGAGACTGGATGGGCAACTCTGGGCCCAGAGGCCGGGGCTGCGGGCCTTGGCAACCGGACACGTCCCGCGGCCCCGACGGGGCGGGCGGGGGCCACGGGGTTCGCCACGGGTGCAGTCCGGGACTGGCCTTAGCAACTTCCCGGAGTGCGGGATGAGGTTCCCTGCTCCCCCTGGCGGTGGGGCCTCAGCATCGTTTTCCGGCGGGGCCGCGCGGAGCCCGGCGCGAGGGTGCGGGACCCGGCCAGAGTTGGGGCCACCTGGGGTCCTGCTCGGCCTCTCTCCTGCGGCCACGATGAATGGGCCCGCGGTGCCAGGCCCGGGCGGAAGCAGACACCTACCTCCAGCTCGGCCGGCCAAGCGCGCTGGCACTGGGCCCGCCGTCTGTCCCCGCCTGCCAGGCTTCCCCGCTCTGCCCGGGGCAGGGAGGCCAGCCGGCCCGCGCTTCCAGCGGTACGGGATGCTTCAGGGGCTCCTTCCCCTAGTAATGTAAGCCACCAGTCATAGTTCTGTTGGTGTCACTCCTCATGGACAGTAGTTAACCAAGTGGTTTTGCTCAGAGGTTTTTCCATTTCCCCATCTGAAAAAACTGGCTCCTGGTTGTCTCTGTTTTGAGAGACAGCGATGGAGACCTAGCACATGAGGGAGTAGCCAGCTAGTATTGACTGTTCTTGTGGGATTTTAGGAACGTGGGAGACCAAGGAACAAGGTGGAGCCTGGCTCACACTGGACCATGCTGGGCTGCAGAAGTCACATACCTGGCTGGATCCCGCCCCCTTGAACACCTGAGGCACGTCTCCTAACCTCTGAACCTGGTTTCCTTATCTCTAGCCTGAAGATAGTACCACCCACTCACCACTGGGGTCGGAGAACTCGGCAGGAAGTGTGGGATCTTGTGCAAAACAGAGAGCAGTTTGGCAATAACTCCTGAGGTCAGAGGTCAGGACTGGGAAACACCAAGGAAATGAAACTTTGGAGGATCCTGGAGCCTCCCACATCTCTATTTGCTAAGCTAGTCATTCATTTGCTTAAAGCCTTCTGGTGGGGTGGGGGTTCTGGGTGGAATTTTGAGTAGAGCCTCACATTGTAGGCTGAAGAACTACATTGGACACAACCCTTTACAACCAGCATTCTCTCACCATTCACGTGGCTTCCTTACATTTTCCCCAACTGTTCTTGCTTGTCTTAACTTCCTGCACCCAAGAGAGAAATTTCTGTGATCCAGGCATTGTGCTGCCTGACAGAGCTTTCTTAATGTGTTAATGAACTTTGCAAGGTCAGCCCACTTTGGTCTGCCAGCTTGTTTCTCTTGAGAAGCAGCTTCCTGTTCTGAGGGCCTGAGATGCCACTTCCCTTCTGTTTAAGTGCAGGAGAGGTCAGGGTAGACCTCTTAGTAAATTTTCCATTTAGAGGTCAGGGCAAGCCTGGATTGCCTGGCTCCTGGACTAGTTGAGGCCTAGAGAAGGCCAAGATTGGGAGATGAAGGCAAGAAGGGATCTTGAGTTTTGGAAGCAGCTTTGTGTGAAGTTGTGGCGTGTCATAACAGAACTCTTTGATTTTATATTCCAGACTTGAACTCTGACTATCTCCCTGTTTTAAGTGGTATTATAATGTATGGATTTTTTTGTTGATGGGAAATATTTTTTCTTCCCCCTCCCCTCTTTTCTCTTTTCCTCCCATTCTTCTCCGTATTTTCCTTCCTTTTTTGCAGTTTTCAGGACAGAGTCTCAGTTCCGACTGCCATCTATATAGCTTAGACTGACCTTGAGCCCCTGGTCCTCTTGCCTCTACCTCCAAAGTGCAGAACTTACAGGTGTGCATCCCAACACCCAGTTTGATGGGAGAGTTTTAAATAAATCCTTGAATCGAGTCACATTTGAACAATTATGCTCTTTGCTGAAATGAGCCTTAACTCTACATGCTACAATAATTACATAGCACCAAATTCAGTTTAAACGGTTGCATGCAAATGATTTAATTGGAATATTGGATTATTATGTAGCAGGGAATACCTTTTAAAACACAGGAGCCCAGCTTCTTACTTGTGCTTTTATCCGGAAGGCTTTAGCTAATAGGTCCATGACAAAGGGATTGAGCCAACAGTCCTTGTGCTTTTCCTTGCCCAAATCTTGTTTCCAGAAGGGAAAATGCCCCTTGTGTTAACCCTTTATACATCCCAGGTCTACAATGATGAAGGCCTTGTAAGTCCTTTTCCAGTAAGTAGTGCAAACATGGGCTGTCTGGCTCCTGCAGGAGGCCAGGATTGGGGCTTTTAGGATTTTGAAGCCCAGGGTGTCTGTAGCTCACACTAATAAATAGATACTACCATCTTATGGTATAAAAGTATCTGAATCCAACTCAACTTTAAAAGGCTAATGCACCCATGTTTAGATAGGGTAGGTGTGGTTGTCACTCATTTAGTAGTGGAGAACCTGGAAGCCCAATGGATAAGAAGGCTTTGGGACCTGTTCCTGTTGCCAACTGCTAGGTGCATCATTCTAGCTTTCTGAACAGGCTGTGGGGCCAAAATTCTATCCTGTTGGGGCAGTAATTACTCAAGCAAGGACACACAGTTAGAAAGTCTAAAATGAGTTTCAGCAGCAAGGTGTAGAGTTGGTGAAGACTTGGCAGTGCAGGAAGGTTTTTGGTATTTCATGCTTTTATGAAGGGTCTCTGCTCTAGGCTTTCAAACTTCATCCATACAGATGTGTGACACATGAATCTGTGGGAAGAAGCTGTTGTCCACAGCATTGTGTAGACCATTTACAGCTGTAGCCACATACAGCTATGTAAGTTTAAAGTATGTAAGTTAAGGTGGAATAACATTTTAACATTTTATTTCTTAGCCAAGTTGCAAGTGCTGAATAGTTGCATCATTCCCATTGTCTTAGCAAGTTTGAACAAACAGCACCAGGCCAGAGTAGCTAGCTGTTCTTTAAAGGTTCAAATCCCTGTTCCTTCCAATCACATGAAAACATAATGTTGAGCTAGGTCAAACATCTGTTTGTTTGACAGACCAGTTGGCTGATAGTAGTTTGCACACTTAGCTTAATAAATTGTCACCTTTAGTCTTGGGGGCTGGAGAGTTGGCTCAACAGTTAAGAGCTTTTGCTATTCCTACTAAGGACTGGGATTTGGTTCTTCAGCTCCAGGGGATGTGACATCCTCTTCTGGACTTTATTAGACATGTACATGATGCACATACATACATGCAGACACTCATACATAAAATAAAAATCTTAAAACAAAAAAAAACCTAGTCTCAACTCTATGTGCATATGAGGAAAAAGAAGTAGGGAAGGGGGACAGGCACGTTACCCAAAGCTAACAGCAGGAAGATGGCCAAATGCACCAAACACAGAAAAAAATAAGTAAGCATTAGATGGAAAATATGCATCTTGTAAGCAAAGTAAATATTTAATTCTAAGTGAGAAGGCCTGGGTGATGGAGGCTGTTTAGCATTATAGACTATTAACTCTTAGGAGGGGATTTCTTAGGAGGTTGTTTTCTTACACAGATGGATTCTGAAGGAGTTTCCTAAAACAGGCAAGAACACACCCAAGTTTAAAACCAGACTCACCTGCTGCTTTTCCTTTAAATGTTGGTAATAAATATCTTTCAACTTTTCAAAATGAACAGAACTTTATAAAAGATGCTATATAAATTACATTTCCTGGTTGTTTAGGCAAGGCTGGAGCACCTTCTGGTCCTCAGCACTTCCACATTCTGGTGTGCTGGAGTTTTTCTCTTTGGCTGTTGTAGGTTAATCCTGAACAGTACAGACACTGCTTACAGGTTCTTTTATACTCCACAAGGCTTTGAAAGCTCATTGGGACTTGGGAAAACTTGAATTCTTGGTTGTACTCATGCCAGTGCCCAGTAGACTGACAGAAAGCCCAAGTTTAAAGGAAACCTCCAGTGATGAGAAACTAGTTACTGTCTTGCTGATCCGAGAGAGGATTCACTGAGGTGGTGCTGGAAGTCATCAGCTGTTTACAGTGGCAGTGAGCATCATCTGACTCAGAAGTTGGATTACCATCCTGAACCCAAACCTTTAATTCTGTACCCTAAGCCTGGGCAGGCTGGGAGCAGACAAGGCCTATGTTAGTGTCTCCAGACTCGAAGCCTGTGAGTGCCCTGTGTAGATAGAGAACTTGGAACAAAAGTGACATCTGTTTGGCCAACCCCTTGTTAATAAACAACAAAACTAGCTTTTTAAAAATGGAGTTCTTTTTCTTTCTTTTTTTTTAAATTAAAATTTAGGTTTTTAAGGTTTTCACAAGAAAAGTGAGAATTATTTGATTCTCCTGTGGCGTTTCTGAGCCTGTGCTTGTCTCCAGCAGCAGTTCTACTGTGGTGGATGTAGTGTGGTTGGTGGTCCTTGAAGGTCTTCGAAGCTGCAGTAGGTCTGTGCTACTGCCTAGGGTGCTGTGAGCAGCCTTGGGTCAAGGCTCGAGTCCCAGCCAGGAACAAGGAGCATGATTTCTTTTCCTTGGGCTTCAGTGTTCCTTTCTGTGAAATGAAAGCAGACCTGTGGCACCATCCCTCAGGCCATGAGCTTGGTTTACTCTCTCATACTTGCAAATCCCTTTGTCAGCTCTGTGTTCTAAATGGGAACCCAGGTTTGGCCCCTCTCTCATTATCTCTGCTGCTTCCACCTTGTCCTCAGGTCACTCTCACTTCCAACCTGTCTAGTTTAGTCTTTGAAATGGTTTCCCAGCTCTAACTTTACCCCTGCCTTCTAGGCTGTTGCTACAGTTAATAGTGCCCTTGGTCTGTCTTGCCAGTGGTCTCCTGGGCCCCACCTGCACTTCACTCCTCTTGCCCTTTCCTTCCCTCTTCTTCAGCCACATTGGCCACTTCTCTAGTCCTCAAGCTTGTGTCTGCTGTAAGCTTTGACATGTGTTCTTCTACCTGGGTAGCTTTTCCCAGATACAGTTGCTCCTCCACCTGCCTAAATCTGTTACCTGTTTAAAGTGACACACACTCCGCTTGATAGGTCCTATGTTTGACCTGCATGTCATCGTCTCCACTGGAGGACAAACTATCAACACAGGGATATTATGATGTGATTCATTTTCTCAGGAGATCCCAGGGTCTAGAGAAGTGATGGCACCTAGTGATGTTTATGCCCACTGGGATAATAGGGAGGCTTTTCTAGTGCAAGTCTATTATAATTGGACTCAAAGTAGTCTGAATTGCTGGAGCATCAAATATAAACACAAAACAGCCCAGAGCCAATGGGAGTGAGTTTTGGATTACCTCCAGCCTGGCTCCAGTTGAGAAATTGACGAGAACATTGAGTGGTGCTCTCAAACTTCATCAGCCCTTTGCTTCCCTCAGCAGCTAGAGGTGTAAATGAGCCTTGGGGCAGGAGTGTGGGCTTGGATGCTCACTCTGTCCTGGGCTCCTGGGTCTGCAGCAAGTTCATGACTCTGGACTGAGCATGTGTCTTCACTGCTGCTCTGGTCCCAGGAGGAGTATTAGCAGGGATCACCCACATTTTCCAGGGTACAGAAGGTCCTGGGTCAGGCCTGCAGAGGAACTAGTCTGTCTAGGAAACAAAATATTATTTTTGGTTTCAACAATGTAGTAACTTTTTCTAAAAAGAGCTGAATTTTGTGCTTGGAGACTAAAAGTGTGCCTTAGTGGTAGAAGGGAGAATTAGCGACTTGTAGTTGGTGTTTTTCTTTCAAGCAGACTTTTTATTGGGCTGAGGAGTGAGAGGAGGTGGAGGAAATGTGGCTGAGGCAGGACAGACGCTCTGCTCCTTCCGTTTTCTTTTCTTTAGGCAAAGAAGTGGCAAGTGTGTCTTGGTATTTAGTCCTTTGTAGTGAGAGAGAACATGTGAATGAATTACTTTATGTAGAAGGGTAAAAACCCTTGTCCATACCCAGGTGGTATGTTTTCTAGAACTGCTCATTTGGTGCTTAAAAATATAGTTCAACTGTATAAAAATCAACTTTATTTTCCATGAAGAGTGTTCCTGAATAGGAATTAGTTGTAACTTTATTTCTTTCTGTTGGCTGTATTATTTCCTGCAGCTGATGTTTGTAGTTAGAAAGTCACTTCATAGTAGTCACAGTGATTGAGAAAAGGAAGGAGACAAAGAATAAATGAATTATTAAAACCCTTAATGAAAAGTCTTATTAGTGATGTGTCAAGGGATTTCTCAAAGGCCCACTTTAGCTGTGTCTTTGAAGCCCAGCTACTACTACTCATCATTATAAGTCACTTCCTAGGTGAGTTGGACGATCTGGGGCCGCTTTTTGTACTGTTTTCATTTTTAAAGACAGTGAAGAGAACAAAACATTATTAGCAAAACTAATGAAAAGCCCTGGCTACTTTGGGAAGGAGATACCAATGTCCTAAATGCTTGCTACAGCTGGAAAGTGGCAGTTTCAACAGCACTCTCTGACAGCCCTTAAAGGTGTCCCCTCCCTCAGGATGCAAGGTGTGCACATTTTTAATTCTTTACTGAAATGAATGTGTATGTACTCGAGTCACAGTGAAATATACTTATTTAAGTTATTTAGCTAGTTCTTTTTGTGTTTCTGTGCCCTCTTACAGCCTTTATTTAAGGATACCTGCTTTCCTGTTTATAACATCACAGTCACAGTTTCTTTGCTGATATTTGAACATAATGGAAGTGGATCACGTGATACATGCTCATTTGCCTTTCCCTTGGAGTGTATAAGATTCATCCATGTGGTTGAGATAGCTGTGGTCTGCTCGTTTGTTCTTGTTTCGTCCAGTGTGTGACTGTATCACAGTATCTGGCTAGCTTCCATGTGGATAAATAACCCTGGCATAATTGGTCTCGCCCTGACTTTTGGTTAGCATGAGCACATATATCTGTTGGGTCTGATATCTAAATCTGGAATTGTGGGCCATAAAGAGGCATATGCTCAGCTATCGAGAAAAGTGCCGGGCTTTTCTTTCAAAGTGCTTGTAGTAATTTATACTCTCAACTGCAGTATTTGAGAACTTGGGGATTATTGTAAAATGGCTGGCTTAAAAGAGAAGTGAAGTTTGAATCACCATTGATAATTAAAAGTTAATTCCCACATGCTACAAGTTCTTTGTTAGAGGTGAGACTGTTGGGCCAGTAGGATTTGTTGATCAAGGTGGGCCTTTGCTGAGGGCTGTGGAGAGAGGACCATTCTTCATAACAAAGCCAAGCAGGGAAGAAGCTCCTCATGGGCAGTGAAGGCAGAAGTGAGCAGTCCTTGAATAAGCCCTACCTTTGGGTTTTACTAAAATGAAGGAACAGACATTTCTAGTTAGAATATTGGTCTGTCTCTAGGGGTTGGTGCTAGGGGGGATATCCTTACAGGATTTCCTACTTCCTCACCCCCTCTAGCCTGCTAGAATACAGGGTTCCCCTCTCTGTGAGGAGTACTGTGAGGGGTACTTCCCTAGATCCTCATTAGATGCCTAAAACTGCAGATAATGCTGAACTCTATATATACTTTGTTTTTACTTTTAGATACTTAGAATAATGTTGAATTTACAAAGTAGGTAGGCACTGTGCGAAATTAAGGGGAAAAACAAAGTTTAAGAATTTTAACAATATGCAATAAAAAAAGTTATCCAACTGTCCTATACAAATCACACTACACTGAACCCACATTTCTGGTAAGGAAGTGAGGTTAGCCATGCCTACATGGTGGTGAGTCAAATGGCTGTCCAAGAGTTACTGAAATCTCTAGAAGTAGAGCCATGGATGAAGAGATTGTTTCCTGTCCCACAGGCTTTCTTGTCATGTAGCAGTAGTCTTTCTTCTTTTAAATTCAGGACACAATGAGCTAAGATTTGGCTTAGCTGTGAATGACAGCAGTGGCAGATACCATGGAAAGAGCACTGGGTTTCTGGTGACAGAAGTTGTCTTGACTTGGACAAATTCTGAATATAAGATTTTAAGATGCCTCTTGGAAAGCCTAGGATGGCTCAAAAGATTCCAAGGAAGCTGTTAAATAGGGTATCCAGGAGGCCAGACACAGCCCTGCAGAGCTTTTAACAAACTGGACAAACTCTAGTATTTCCAGAGTCAAAGGGCAGAAGAAAGTGTGGGCAACTGTAGCCTAAGGTTTTTCCAGCCCATCTGGGCCCCTGGGTCCAGAAAAAGCTCTCCCACCCGTGGTCCTGCAGCTACTTATTATTAAGTAATTACTCAGAGGCTAATATTAATTACAAACTGTTTGGCTTATGCCTCAGTCTCATTACCAACTAGCTCTTATAACTTAACCTATTTTTATTTATGTTTTGATTGCCATGTGGCTCCATTGCTTTGTCTGTGTCCCATTTTATATCTTGCTTTCTGGGCTGTAGCCTACAGCTTCTCCCTAACTCCGCCCTTCTTTATCTTTATCTCTGCTTGGATTTTCCACCTGCCTCTAAGCTGCCTTGCGGTAAACCAAAACAGATTCTTTACTAACAAATGATAATAAAGTATATTCACAGTGTATAGAAAGATATCCTATGTCACTTCCCCCTTTCTGCCTAATTAAAAAGGTTTCAATTTTAACATAGTAAAATTACATATAACGGTTATCAAACAAGAATTATAGTTATACTATCTAGTCTATTTGTATTTACCAAAATTCAAGAAAATATTCTATATTCTATCATATTTGTAAGCCTAAAGTTTCATGTCTAATTTGTCTTCTATCATGACTAAGGAAAACTATAATTACAACTTTCTAATCTTCAGCTCCATCAACGACCCCAGAAGGACATATTACCTGAGTAAACAGGAAGTGCATTATAAGCAATTTCCAAAATTCTATAAATGACAGAGACATCTGGTTGCCTGAATAGTCACCCAAAGTTCCTTTGTAACATTGGGTCATCTACCTTCAGCCTACAGGTCTATATTCTCTGGTAGACTTTTAGTGAAGCAGGAAATTTGAAGAATTTCTCTTCCCATTTTGGCGAGGTTTGTCAGTCACTTTTCTCTGTGTCATATAGAATGTCTGGCAGTTTTCTCTGTGAAGCAGGAACCTGAAGGACCGTCTTGACTTATTCTGGCAAAGCTCAGTAGTCTTTCTATGGGTTCTACATGTCCCGTTTATATAGCATACTATCACGCAGTTGAGGCAAGAGCCATTTCTTGCCCAGTGACTAACTTTTGCCACAAAGAAAGTAAACTCCACAGGGAGTTTCTTCAGTGCCCACTATCCTCGTGAAGTAGGCTGGTGCTGCCAGGAGCAGACCTGTCTCACTATCCAGAAAAGTCTTAAGTTCTTAAAACATTTTAAATTCTACAGGTCTTTGAAGTGTTTGAAGATTACCTAGTTGAAATATATCTTTGTTTATCTAAAAAACCTAATTAACATGACTAAGTTTATCATAGATAACTTAATTTGTACTTCTTAATTATGCTTCACAATTTTAAAAAATGCATAAACATATATTAAACAACACTAGAAATATACATACAGTGTAACAGTTAACTTTAAATTTATATTAATAAACTAAAATCAATTTCAATAAATTTAAAACGAAGTTGCTTTTAAAAAGTAGATTCAATGATCTACTTTTTTATCCTATCATTATCTATATCCCCTTTTCTTTCTTTAGAAATAGATTGACTATGACCAATAACGAAGCCATCTGAACAAAAGTAAACATCTACTATCTATTTTTTGGGAATGTGGGTGTCGTTTTCTAGGGAACTTTCTGCTGATTGGGGGCACTGGTAATCTTTGAGGGACCCTGAGGCTGGATTGTCTTAGTCGGCAGGCAACATGCTCAGGAGTGATCCTTCTCTAAGAGCTGGTACCACCTAGGATGATGGAACCTCCAGAGGAAAGACAGGGTGGCATTAAACACTTCTGTGGCCCG
Organism: Sigmodon hispidus; assembly: GCA_004025045.1. Classification (NCBI taxonomy): domain Eukaryota; kingdom Metazoa; phylum Chordata; class Mammalia; order Rodentia; family Cricetidae; genus Sigmodon; species Sigmodon hispidus. The sequence goes on from PVIH01007959.1 coordinate 24,452, forward strand.
AGTGTAGTTGAATGGTTGGGTCCTGCTTAGCATTGAGGAAGCCCTGGATTCCAGCCTCAGCCCACAGAAAAGAGACCAAAACAAAAAACCAGGGCATTTTTCTTTAGAGTTGCTAGGGTAGGGGTAACACAGCCTGAAAGTGGGTATCACAAGTTGTCCCTCATGAAGGTCATATGACATGCTAGGAAGTTCAAACTCATTTAGGAGTCTGTGCTTGTGCTCCTGGGCCAGTCCTTAAGTATTTGAAGGACCACGCCTATCTCCTAGACTTGGAGCATCCTCAAGGCACGGTTATAACAGGAATGAGGATAGTGAATGGTTATGAAATACAAGGAACTAAACGCAAAGGTTTCACAGTGTTGTGGACGAAGACCAGTAGGAGCAGTTCAGTGAGCATGAGGGAGACTTACTGACATGGGATTAAATGCCACCACTGGCTGTGCTGAAAGTCATAGGCAAAGAAAGGTTTAAAACATCTGCAAGTGACAGAAACTATAGAGTGATCTAGCACATTTAAAAAGGCTCCAAGTACAACTTAGAGGCATGAAGAGTCCAATATTGTAATAAAAGCAGAACAGGTGGGTCCAGTAGCAGAACTGAACTGTAGGGTAAAGCAGAAGAAAATAGGCAGAATATACTGGAGAACCACAGACAAGTGGTTTGTAGGAGCAATGGAGAATCAAGGACAGACAAATTACAGTTACAGAGGAGGGGAGAAACAACCAGTGTTTGAAGAGATAGTAACTGATAGTCTTACAGAATAGATGAGATACCCATCTTTTCAAAGATCTCAAAACAACCCAAACAGAATAAAAATAAATCTACATGGAGATATTTCATGATGTAAATAGAGAATTCAGCAGTAGGGGAGATCATTTACACACACACACACACACACACACACACATAATAAATTATAATTTATATCTATATAGTGTATATTGGTGTTTTGCCTACATATATGTCTGTGTGAGGGTAGGTAGGGTGTTGGATCCCCTGGAACTATAATTACAGACTGTAATGAAATGCAATCTGGGTGCTGGGTATTGAACCCCAGTCCTCTGGAAGAGCAGCCAGTACTCTTAACTGCTGAGCCATCTCTCCAACCCCTATGGGGGGGAGGGAGTTATTTTCAAGGCAGAAGCAAGACTGTTAGTAGATCATCAGGAAACTCTAGGGTGTTCCTGGAATGAAAGTAAGGCCAGGAGGAAAAGAATGATAGGTGAAGAAAGCGATTACTATTTGGGTAATTTTTTAACAAATACAATAATGTTGGTGAGACTGAAAAACTGTAAGATCAAATAGATAAAAACAATATTCAGGGAGAGTAAAGGAATTAGTGGGACAGGATAAAAGTTTGCTTAATTTTTATGACTGCTGAATGTTGATGCCCCCAAGGTTACTACTAAAGTCTCAAAGACTGGGGTTACTTCCCTAGTACTAGGAGGGGAAACAAAACATTCAGAAGTAGTCAGGAAGGATGAAGACAAAAAGCAGCCCAGGACAGATGGGAGTCTAGTGTTAGAGAATACACAGATTTAAACCAGTGTGTTAGCATGCATAATAAATGCCAGTTACTTAAATACTCCAGTTAAAACAGAAAATACTGTTTGTGCTGAATTCTACAAATGCAGCTATTGTACTGTCATAGATGGAATGGAAGCATATAGTTACAAGAATATAACTAAAAGAAAGCCAGTTCACATATGCTCCTGCTATCTGGTAGCCTAGAGTAGCCCTCATCTGAAAAGACCAGAGAGAAAACCGATGCTGTGTCATTATTGTGAGAATGGACTTTAAGGCACAAAAAAAGCACATTGTGATTGCTTAGCAGCTTTTTGGCTGAGATTAAGTGTAAAAGCATTATAGAGGGAGGTAAATTCAATAGTTTAAGCATTTTAACTTTAAAAAAGTGTATGTGTGTGTGTACATACAGTCAGAGGACAGCTTGTGGGAGTCAGTTCTCCTCCTGCTGAGGGTTCCAGGGATCAAACTTAGGTTGCATCGAATAGCAAGCACTTTTACCTGCTGAGCCCTTTCGTTGAGCCCCATTTTAACTTTTGAGTTAACATAATCTCAATATATAAAGTGAAAGTGGTCAGGAATTTCTAGTAAATGGGTCTAATTTACAGCAGTAGTAAAGAAATTTTAGGGATCCTATAACTAATCAGCACCTTTGGACAGAATAGTAAAGAATGTAGTCTGTATGTGAACACACACACTATATATATCTATATGTCTGTGTATATATATATACACTATATCTATATGTCTGTATATGTGTGTGTGTGTGTATATATATATTTTTTTTCAGATGGCTGTGTCAAGCGCAAAGCAGTCCAGGACAGGTGGGAGACAAATACTGATTTAAACCCAAGTGTCACTCTAGGTAAATTAGAAATATGAATAAAAAAGTAAATTGAAAAATCACTGTGTATTTGAAAATTTAAAAATACTTCTAATATTGTTAGGTCATAAAGTAGGAAAATATAAAATGTTTTGACAGCAATAAAGAAAATTGTACATACTAAATTTGTAGTGTGTAGCTGAAACCTTTTTTGACGGTAATAACTTTAAACACACTCAAAAAGGAATGAAGAAAATTTTTGAGCAAGCATCTATCTTGATACAATTTATGCTAACTAGGATAAAAAGCAATTTCTTTAAGCTGCTAGAAGTCAGAGTAAGCCCAAGTCGGCCATGAAGTAGAGGAAGGAGGAACAAAGGAGAAGAGAGCAAGCAGCAGCAGCTGAGCCATAGGCCTCCCTAGAGCAGATAGACCACGGCATTGGCAGACAGATCTCAAGCAAAGCCATGACCAAGGGACAGATAAGCAGCATGAAGTACATAGAGTGAAGTACATTACAGATGTAGACAAGTGGTGTTTATGAAGAGCTAATGTTAAATAAATGTTTTTAAAAATTAATACCATTGGTGCTTACCTAAAACAGACAGGTGCTGTGGCACAGCTTGGCACACAGCTGTGTCCTGAGCACTGAACGCTCAAGTAGAGAGGTCTTGAGGCTGGTCTAGGATATGTATCGAGGCAGCTCTACAAAAATTTTAATAGAAAGGGGAGGAGAAAGATACATCACTTATGATACATAGCTTTTTTTTTTTATAGGTTAACATGACAAAACTTTTGCAAGTTGTGACAACCCTGATATGCTTCTAGAAAATCGAACTTTCCAGTACTAAACTTAGGAGAGAGAGAAAACTGCATGTTCCTGTAATCATAAGGAAATGGATCCATGAGTAAGCTTTACAAAGAAAATAGGCCAAAGGCCTTCACAGTTTTGCCTTGTGTAAAGAATATTTACATCAGGCATATAAAGAATATACATTCTAATCTTTTCAAACTTAGAAGAGAGAAAGAAAAGAATATTATATATCTATTCATTCTGATGTCAGCTAACCTTTTTCTATAGCAATAGTAGGAGGGAGGAAATCACCATTTGTCTCATACCATTTGTCTCATACCTCAAAATAAAAGCCAAACCCAAAAGTACATATAATGACAAAGTGATATTTGTCCTAGGAATGCAAACTTACTTGAGTGTTGAAAAATAAGTGTATGTTCATCAGCCATACTGACAGGGTTATGAGAGTAGAATGGTATAATTATCTTAACAGATACAGAGAAAAAAATGTGATAAAACTTACCATACATACTGTGGGTAAAAAGCAACTTCTTTAACCTGAGAAAGATGTTTACAAGGAATCAACAAGCATCACTGTACAGGTAGGCACCTACATTGTTCCCTTTGATAGAAGTGCAAACTGCCTGCTGTACTTTTCTGTAGCATTATATCATAGGTCCTACTATGTAAAAACTCAGGAAAAATAAAACAGGTCAAGGTTGGGGAAAAAGGAACAAACTAATTTACTACAGGTGTATTACTGGAATTAGGCAGAGTTGGTCAGGAAAATGGTAACCACATGAAAATCACTCACTTTTTTGCATGCTGACAACAGATAGACAACTTAGTGACCATTTGCAAGACCATAAAACCTAAGAACCAAGAAACACCTCTCCAGTAACATGCAAAACATTTTTCTCCATCCAGATACATGTGTTTTTCTCTCTGGATTTATTCATATGAATGCTAGTTATCAAACACTCTGATAGACTATTTAGCCTATCACAGCCAATGCCTACTGAGAACTGATGTTTGGTTGGATGCAGTGCTGACTGGCCTCTGCTTTCTGGGGATGAGTGTCTTATTATATTAAGAAAGCTTTGTGGACCAGTTGTCTGTTGTAAGTGGAAACTGGTGGCTTCTTGGAAACCCCCAGAGGATTTAGGTCTATTCAAATACCTACTTTTTCAAAGACTTTTTCTTTTAAGAAAACACAAAAGCTTGTTAATTCTCTATTTTTTCTCCCTCAAGCATAGAAATTGAATCCACAATGGCTGATAATTAAGCAAGGCTTATAATAGGATATATATCTATTTTTAGTGTCTCAACTCTTTAAAATGAATGGCATTGTTTAAAGTAGGAAGTTACTTTTAACACATGAAATAAATTATTTCAAATTCTTATCTTTAGTTGCTACATTTTCTTTAGTTACTCTTTTTTTTTTTTTTTTTTAACAAGTTACATAGAAATTTTTAGATGAGAGGCTGTGGTGCTTCTTTGGTAATATTAGTTAATGTTAATAAGCATTGCATGTCATAGGTAGCAAAGAGGTTGCCAGAGGAGAGTGAGAGTGAGGGACTAACAGAGGCCCAGCCTGAGAGAACTTGTGGATACTATTGGGTGTGGGCAGCTGATGTCATCTTGGGACTTAATTGAGGTAGGAAGTGGGAGCTAACACCTAGTGTGTCCTGAACTTTTTTGAAGGACTGCACCCCCATGAAAAGGCAGGCAGTTTTCTAGTTAGTAGCAAGAAGAGTGACAGGAGACAGCTGAACTGTTGGGGCAAAAGCTAAACTTTTTCCATCATAGGTCCCTGCCCCATATGACAATCAGCCCATGACTGGTGACTCCCTTCAAGGCCTGGTTGAAGCAAAGATAAAATGATTTTTAGGGGACAGTCCCTAAAGAGTTGTCAGCAGTAAATACTAACAGAAATGTAATAGAAAATTACAATTGAAGGTAGACCAAAAGGCAAAGGAAGACCTAGACAAGGGGTAAGGAGATGCCGTGAAAGGAGGCAGGCAGACTTGGAAAGGACGACAACTCAAGAGTTTGTTCATTATAGAGTTGTTTGGATTCAGCCCAAGACAGGGCAGTGAGTGGATCGTATGTCTGAAGTCTTCCCTAATGACTGCACAGGAGAATTGAGGTCTAATTAGATCCTTTAAAGTGATGCCTTGAAGTTTGGAGCATGAGGAGCAAGACAGTTGTCAAAAGAATTCAGTAAGGAAGAGCTTTCCAGAATTGATGTTGATATGGTGACTCCTCAAACTTGGAAAGCACAATAAACCTAAATAAGAAAGTGATGAGAAGGGCTGGGGAGGGCACAAGGTCCTGTGTGCGGACCCCCACATAAAGGTCCACTTGTAACCATTTCTGGGGCCAGCTTGCTAGCCAGACTAGTCCCTTAGTAAGCTCTAGGTACACTTGGGAGACCCTGCCTCAACAAAGTACTCAAGAATGATAGAGGAAAACACTTAAGTTAACTTGGAGCCTCTCTATGCTTGTGGTCATGTTTCTTCACACCTGACTTCCACCATGCATGTGCACACCATGTGTGCATGCACATGGGCGCACACACACATGTAAAAGATGTTGAGAGATAAAAAGATAAAGGGTTATAGTAGGTTGGCAGCATGTCTTCAGTAGTAATCTTTCTACCACCAAAGAAAAGCCAGGAGATAAAAATAAAATTTTTAGAGTGGAGAAAGAAAGCTTTTGTATGGATTTGGTACAGTTAATTCATTCATGAAGAATGAAAGTGAAATTTTTTTTTTTAGGTGGTGAGGACTATAAAAGTGGATCAGGAAGCTGTACTTGCTTAGAGAATTGACCAACAGAGTTTTTGGCAAGACCCTAATGGGATGAAATACAAGAGCAATGATGAACCAATGAAAATGACAGACTTCTGAGTAATTAAACAAATAGGTATTAGCTAGCTGTCTGTCAGAGCAGCAGTGATGGGTGAGATGGGGCGGGGCTTCTGTCAGATGAAAGGCACCAGACTTAAGGCCTTGTGTTCTCCTGTTGGGGTTAGGGTTAGAGTGAAACTGAGTAGTCAAGTAGGTAGGATAGAGAAATGTGGGGTGCACATTAGCACTAAACAATTTAAAGGAGCTGGGCATGCTAGTCCCCCCTCCCTTTTGTCCCAGCACTTAGGAGGCAGATTTTAGGCTTAGTCTGCTAGAGTGTTCCAGACCAGCCAGGATACAGTGAGACCCTGACTCATCAAACAAACAAAACCAAATGTTAACTTGTTTTGGAAAGAAGTACACCATTTAACACTCAAGGTACAAAGCCAGAGAGAATAGTGCTTGAATAGTCAAACATTGCAAGAGGGTATGGGTGTAAGTAAAGAAACACTGTTATCAGTAGGCACCACAGAATAAAGAGGGTGAATGAGTGCATTCTACAGAAAGTCACAGTATGTGTTGGTGATTAAAATAAAATCAGCTATATGCTATTTTTAGGAATAACACTTAAAACGTGAATGCAGAAAGGTTGAAATAAAAAGAAAACTTTCCAGTCTAATACTAATCTCACAAGAATTGGAGAAGCTTTGAAAATAATCATACTAGAATTTAATAAAAAAAATCATTATTATATTTATGTTGAAGAAGGTAATTCTTAAATGGGAAGAGAAATAGTAGACACTTAACTAGACAGATCTATTAATTGTGATTTTATATTCTAACAAGATGGTCTCAAGACACAAATTGATAGATTGCAAGAAGCAACTGGAAAGTATGTGAGCACAGTGGAGAGGTGAGAGTTTTTAGAACTGTCGATTAGACAGAGGCAAGAGAGAGACACAGAAGTTTATAGTGCACTTAACATTTGGATTGACCTGAGATAATTCAGGCCCTTCTGTGCCTTAGGAAAGTTAACCACAAGTCAAAGAAGAAATACGTGGGATTTGAAAATTGAGCAGTAATAGAAATGTTTGTTATAGCTGTAGGATGAAGCTATAGGAGTATTTAGAGGAAATTTATCACTTCAAGTATTTGCTACCAGGAGAGGACCAAAAATTAATATACATTCAGCCCAAGAAGTTGCAAAACCAGTGGACGATGGAGGGGATAATGAGGTTAGATTGGATCACTAGAACAGAAGTTGGGTGTACAGTCAGTGGTTAATTAAGTCAGTGCTCTTAGTACCTTCTCTCTCAAGAGGAGAGATCTCAGGCTTCCTCCTTGGCACTTGATCTCATCCTGTAGTCTTCTAACTGTACAGAGAACAACAGTTTTGCACAGACTGTCCCAGTGAATCAAAGTGAAGGGCTGATCCTAAGCTCATTTGATGAGAATCTGGTGGCTTTGCCATCAGGGTGGCAACAGTGAGAGTGACCTGGTTTCTCTCACTTTGAAGACAAAGGCCACATACCGCCCCCCCCCCAAAAAAAGAACAAATCAAATCTAGAAATGTTATTTAAAAAGAATTCCTGTCAAATGTTTCTGTTTCAGCTTCCCACAGTTAACTATGGACTAAAAAAATATTAAATGGAAAATTCCAGAAATAATGAATCACTTTCATACTTGTTCATTCTCTTGAATGTCATCCCAGGACATGAATTGTCCAGTTACACAGTGTATCCAGATTGTATATACTGCCTGCTCATTACTCTGGATTATCAAATGGTCTATTGTAGAATTATATGACTAACCTTTCTTTAACTACAGCCTATAAACACAACAGTAGTGATGATGTCAGTGATATTATTATAATTGTTTTATTTGTTGTTGTTTTGCCTTTTCCTGTACCTAGTTTACAAACTAAACTTAGTCATAGGTGTGAGTATATAGGAGAGATCATAGTGTATGCATATAGGGTTCAGTACTAGGTTTACCCTTAGCAGATAAAAGGGAGCTACTGTATTCAGTGTATTTCACGTTAAAGGAGAAAAATGTCAGATGATGTGAAAAACAGTTGCTCAGATTCAGTGCCCATTTATTTATTTATTTATTTTTACCAAAGAAATGGTTCCACCAAAAATGTGTATTGGTTTTCCATGTGATAGTGAAACCTGAGATGTGGGGATGCAGGAACCCAGCAAGGAGGCTTCTGCTACCAGTTCTGCTCAGAAATGAGGTAATACAGTCCAGAGAGCAAAAAAACCAGGACTTTCTCCACCCTACCACAGATAGTTTGTTTACCAAGAAAATCAAAGCAAGACTGTAAACTCTACAGTTTGACAAGAATTTAGCATAATAAAGCTGAATGAATGATACATATATAAACATCATGGCTTTGAGAATAGAAAAAATAATTCACAAAATATGCTTTTTCTCTAGGACTTTACAAAAAGCGATAATCTTGACAAACATCACAAAGACATGGAAGGCTTTCACAAAGAAAAATCATGAGAATTTCTAAAAGCTTGAAATAAAACATTGACACCAATGTTGTAGTATAGCATAATTGCTCATTGATGGGAGCCCGTGGATTCACAATGTCAGTTTTTCCTAAGTTTGTCTGTAAATTCAGCATGATTCGGGTCTGGAGAGGTGGCTCAGCGGTTAAGAACACTGACTGTTCTTCCAGTGGACCGGGGTTCAATTCCCAGCGCCCACATGGCAGCTCACAACTGTCTGTAGTTCCTGTTCCAGGCAAACACCAAGGCAAATGAATAAATAAAAAAGTTTTTTTAAAAAAAAAAATTCAGCATGATTCAATGAAAAGCTCAGTAGACATTCTGAAGGGGATGGTAATTGGCTACAAACCTGAAATTGATACAGGACTTATGTAAGCACAGCAGTGGAGTATAGCACAGAATCCATCAGAAAAAAGGGGAGGCCAGGCAGGCGTGGTAAGAAAGCCAATGATGACCAAAGGAAGCACTCAGTGAACGAACCTACCTCATTGCAAAAAACATGACTGAAGTTTGCCAGTGAGTAGGGCTCCCAGGCAAGTAAGTGCACTACCTCTGAGCTCTGTCTCTAGCTCTTGCTTGGTCTAAAGTTTGTAGAAGAAGTAACTGAACACTGACTATATCACCGTGGTTACTCCTCTAGGAAGTGATTTTGAATGGCAGGAGTCAAGAGCATAAAAGAGGTCCTTTACTCTGGTAAATATGTCACTCCAGTTCTGTCTGAGTAGTATAGAATTTAAAACATAAGCATGTAAAAGTATTGCTGTTCACGTCATAAGAGTTAAAAGGAATGAACCAATGCTATTTGTATCCGTATGAGTTTCAAAATGAAGATTAGTTAAAAACTGCCAGATGTCACCCAGAATAATGCCCTTTATATAGCAGTTACAGTGTTGGTCTTTTTTGGAAGAGATACACACACACACACAATCTAAAGTTGGTATGGGAAATGTTAGTATTTGACATACTTATGTCAAATATATGTGGTTGGGAAGTGGTCATACTTTTCTCTCAAACGTCTGTATATCTGAACTATCATAATACAAGTGTACTGTCCCTTTTCCAAAATGCTAAAACTAGACATGTTTCAGATATGCGGTTTTGTTTTTGTTTTTAACTTTGGTATATATCTGTGAGATATTTTAGGAATGAATGCAAATCAAAACACTAACTTCATTTATGTTTCCTATGTACTTTATGTACTCAAGTAAGTATATATTTTAAGAGACTTTTAAAAAGTAAGTATTTATTTATTTGTTTTCTGTGACTGTATGTTCTGGTATGAGTTTATATGCACCATGTGCACTCAGGAGCTCATGGAGGTGAGAAGAGAGTGTCAGATACTCCAAAACTGGCGTTACAGTTTTGTATCGACATGTACCTACCTACATGTGCTAGGAACCAAACTTTGGTCCTCTGCAAGAGCAGTAAGCAATGGTACTGAGTCATTTCTCCAGCTCCCAATTTTAACCACAGAACCATCTCTCTAGTCCCCAATTTTACATATTTTTAATGTGCCTAGGTAAAAATTTTTTGAGATACAGTCTTGTTCTATAGCTCAGGATGGCTTTGAACTCAGAGTTCTCCCATATGGGCCTCCTGAGTGCTCCTGGGATTATAGGCATGTGTTTTCACACCTGACCTGTGCCTGTGTTTTGACTGAGACCATCACATAAGGTTTGATAGAGGATTTTCCACTTGTAGCACCATCTCTTGCTCCCTGACTTTAGGAATTAGGTATACTTCAGATTTTTGGATTACAGGTACTCGATCTTTATTTTAAAGTTAGGAGATGCCTATCACTGTAGTTACAGCTATTGCAGCCTTTGTTTTCTTGCTATTCGGTATCTTTATGGCAGGTCACCTTGGCTTAGGATGAGGTCTGGAGGCTTGGTATCTGACCATCCTCTACAAGATGGCTTCCCTGAGTGTCCAATGTTGTCCACTGTAGAACAGCTAGCTAGTGATAAGATAAAATTCAGGTTGTTGTTGAAGGTCTTTTCCCAAAGTCAGCCTAACTCACAAATGCTGAATTGGATTGAACTGGCTTTATCATGCCAGTTGAGTTAGCTATTCACATTTGAAGGGTTGAGAGCCCCCATTTCCTGTTGTTCCCCAAATCCTTAGGCCAGAAGAAGCAGCATTCTCCTGAGAGACTTACAGATAGATGGTAGTGCATTCCATTCAGCCAAATCTGGGAGTGGTCACATTGGCCTTGGTTTCCTTCCCTCTTAGGGCTTTCATCAGCTAATCTTTCCCTGAGTGTTTTAGCAATAGTACATGCAGAAAAAAAAAATACCTATTTCACAGAAGTTTCTAGAGATGACAAAATAGAGATTCCTGGGGTGAGATAGTATAGAGTATGGGTGGGCACACATCTGGCCCAAATCTTAGGCCATGTAGACATGGCCCAGGGGAGAGGAGCCCTTGAAGAGATGCATTCTGTGGTCTCAGTACAGTGACCGAGCTGCAAGCAAGCACAGAGGCTCCTGCAAGCATAGGAGACCCTTCTGTCTTTCTTAGTCTGTGGGTCAAGAGTCTTTCCCAGGATGTGTTTATGTCCCCTCTTAAATGTCAGCTTACAGTTAAGTTTGTATGAGGGTGAACTCACTTTGAAAATAAGTGATTTTTTTTTTTTCATTTTCATTTCTTTGCTGCTTGCAGAGATACTGCCTTAGCTTTAAGTGTTGCAGTGTGTTACTAAAGATTGAGCTTTTCATTTTCCCATGAAAGCCTTCTTTAAAAAAAATACCTCAGGAATTAATGATAGGGATGTAATTTTTTTTAAAAGCAGTTTGTTCTACAAAAGTTGGGAAGATACATTTATGCTGTTATGAACATATTTCGTGTGTGCTGCAGGGGAAAATATTTACCCAAGTTTGCTTACCTTGATTCTGAACTCCCCATGGAGAATATATCTTGTGTGTCATGTTTGTCTATGTGGATTCAGATTAAAGACTGATTTTCCAACCTTGGCTTTTCTGTCTGAGCTGAGCAGTTGGAAGCACGAAGCTGCAGAATTCCACAATCTTCAGCTGTGAACAGGCCCTGCTTTGTTGATGGCCCTTCACTGGGTCAGGGGCTGGTAACTGGTGCCAACTGCAACGCTACAAGAGGCTGCCCCTGAGTGCTTAGTTGTCTGAGGCCACTTGGTGTGTTTATGGAGATGTAATGTGGACCTGCCTCTGGAAAAGGACTTATGTCATCTGACTAGACACCTGATTGCAGTGTGATCTGTATCTAAACATGTCTCTGCTGGCAGAGTCTGAGGCCCTGTAGGAGTTTCAGTTGGGATTCCAGGGGTGACTGTCTGTGTCACATACTTTGTCCCTGTCCTCCTGTCTACAGAATAGAGCCAAAAGTGAGCAAGTGTGAGGTTTGTTCTTTTTCAACACCTAGCCTAGGAGTGTGTTCCTGGAAAGCTTATTTTAACAGCCTTCCTTGGCTATTACATGTGACACTTGGCCTTGGGTCAAATGTCACTAGTGGTCCATAGCTAGAAGTCAGAATCCATTTGAAATATAAATACTGCCTTGCCCATGCTTTGAAGGCGTATGGGTTGGTCTCAGAGTTTTTTTTTGTTTTGCAGAAACAATGACAGGGATGGAGCAGTGGTTCTTGATCCTATACCGTCCCAGGTGACAATCTATGAAGAGTAAGAGTCACAGCAGCCACCATAGAGAGTATGCTAGCAAATGCTTGTCATGAGAGTTTCAGTACTTCCTCAAAGGTCTTAACAGAATGATGCAAAGGGTTTGCATTGTGAGGAAACTGAGTGTCCTAGAATGTGATGCTGGGGTGTTTAAACAATGTCCCTTCTTTTAAATGTCCTAATGTCTCTGTTTGGAGTCCATAGTTACTCTTTTGAAATGCATTCCTAATCAGTTCCTTACTTTGCCTCTGTTAAAGAAGAGTGTAAGTCTTGGGAGCTGGAGAGATGGCTCAGAGATTAAGAGCACTGACTGTTCTTCCGGAGGACCTGAGTTCAATTACCAGCATCCACATGGCAGCTAACAACTGTCTGTAGTTCCAAGATCTGACACCCTTACACAGTTAGACATGCAGGCAAAACACCAATTCACACAAAATAAAAATAAAATATTAAAAAGAAGAAGAGTGTAAATCTCACTGTCCAAGCAACCACAGTGTTCTGAGATCCTGGATACAGAGTCCTTGTCTTTCTCACTGTTTTCCTCTTGCTGTTCGCCCCCACCCCCAGCCTTTCCCTTTTACACTGGAGTTCTGCTTGCTCATTCTTTGCCAGTCCTCCTCAGAGGGAGTAGACTATTTCTTCCTCTCAGCGCCCTAGACTGGGACCCGGTGATGGCATTGAGTTAAAAGCTTGAAATGGGATTGAGCTGGGCTGTCAGCCAGGAGGAATGAGCCCAATTGCCTACGACCCTTTGGACTTTGGTCCGTAAGCAACAGAAATGGTGTGCTTTGTCCTCTTGGTCTGGGGTGTGTTGTCTGTCAGAGCCTAGTGACGCTGCCCCTTCTGTGAAAAGCCAAACCTAGGATCTAATGCACTTCCTAAGACTCACTTTCTGTTTCCCAATATGGAAATTGTATTGCTGCAGAAGGGTGTTGCCCTGAACCAAGTTCTTGATTAGTCTTCAGGATTGCAGTATCAAAGTGTTTGTCTGTGACCCTAGGGCTTTCTTTAGGGAAAAGGCAGCAGAGCAGTGTATGGTGTGCTTGGAGCCTGCTGAGAAAGCCTGAAGATGTTTTGGAGCTGACTGAGTTTTTTGTTAGTTTGTTTATTTAATTAAAACCAACCAACTTTACATTGAAGAAAAATAAAAAAAAAATCAGCCCAACATGAAAAATGAAAGGCTCTGAGATTGCTCAGAATCACATCTTGTCTGCCACATACTTAGCTGTGGCATGTTTGTCGCATTGCCACTGCTCCTGTTGTCTCATTTCTGAACAGCACTGTGCTCACGAGTGGTTTCAATTCTGTAGGGAGAACGGAAGGGAGTTTGGAGGCTGCTGAACATTGTAAACTCTAGCTGTCCCCTGTACTCTGCCATCTGCCTTTCTGTATTTCTGAGTACTAGAGACTATAGGTACAAACCCATTTCTGAAGAGTTTGCATCTACTCTTAATTTAGTCTAAAGAAGCAGCAAAAAACCTTAAGTTTGGTGATACGGGATGAAAATTGTTCAGTTCCTCAATTTCTCCAGAAAGTAATCTACTTGTATGTATTGGCAGGTGGAAAGCAAGCCAGCCAAGATGGATATCTACGACACTCAGACCTTGGGAGTTATGGTCTTTGGCGGATTTATGGTTGTTTCTGCCATTGGCATCTTCCTGGTATCAACCTTCTCCATGAAGGAGACATCGTATGAAGAAGCCCTTGCCAACCAGCGCAAGGAGATGGCGAAAACTCACCACCAGAAAGGGGAGAAGAAAAAGAAAGAGAAAACCATGGAGAAGAAAGGAAAGACCAAGAAAAAGGAAGAGAAACCTAATGGGAAGATACCTGACCATGACCTGGATCCTAACGTGACCATCATCCTCAAGGAACCAGTGCGCGTACCTGCTATGGCTGTGGCTCCAACTTCAGTCCGTTCCTCTATGGTCCATACCCCTGTAGCCACAGTACCAGCCATGCCTCAAGAAAAGCTGGCATCTTCCCCTAAGGACAAAAAGAAGAAGGAGAAAAAAGTGGCAAAAGTGGAGCCAGCAGTCAGTTCTATTGTGA
>PVIH01007959.1:38763-95723 GCA_004025045.1 Sigmodon hispidus
CAGGGCAAAAAGGGAGAAACAAATCAAAACCAGGCTAAGAAAGGTGAGGGAGGCCAGAACCAAGCCAAGAAGGGGGAAGGGGCTCAGGATCAGACCAAGAAGGGGGAAGGACCTCAGAACCAGGGCAAGAAGGGAGAAGGAGCCCAGAATCAAGGCAAGAAGGCAGAGGGAACCCCAAACCAAGGCAAGAAGGGAGAAGGGACTCAAAACCAGGGCAACAAATCAGAAGGCTCCCCTAACCAAGGAAAAAAAGCAGAGGGGCCCCAGAACCAAGGCAAGAATGTAGAGGGGACTCAGAACCAGGGCAAGAAAGGAGAGGGGACCCAGAACCAGAGCAAGAAAGGAGAGGGGCCCCAGAACCAAGGCAAGAAAGGAGAGGGGACCCAGAACCAAGGCAAGAAAGGAGAGGGGACCCAGAACCAAGGCAAGAAAGGAGAGGGGACCCAGAACCAAGGCAAGAAAGGAGAGGGGACCCAGAACCAAGGCAAGAAAGGAGAGGGGACCCAGAACCAGGGCAAGAAGGGAGAGGGGTCTCCCAACCAGGGCAAGAAAGGAGAGGGGGCTATACAAAATGAGAGCAAGAAGACGGATGGGGCCCAGAACCAGGGTAAAAAGGGAGAAGGGGCCCAGAATCAGACCAAGAAGGGGGAAGGGGCCCAGAACCAGGGCAAGAAAGGGGAGGAGTCCCAGAGTCAGGGCAAAAAGGGGGATGGGACTTCTAACCAAGGCAAGAAGGGGGAGGGGGCTCCCAACCAGAGTAAAAAGACAGATGCAGTTGCTAATCAGGGCACAAAGACAGAAGGTGTCTCAAACCAGGGCAAAAAGGCAGAAGGAGTCCAAAACCAAGGCAAAAAGATAGAAGAGTCCCCCAATCAGGGTAAAAAGTCAGAGTCAGCTTCTGCCCAGGGTAAAAATGCAGGGATGGTCCAGAGCCAGGAGTCACCAAAGCAAGAGACGCCTGCAAAGAAGAAGTCTGGTTCAAAGAGAAAAGGCGAGCCTGGTGAGTGCCCTGACCCGCTTTGTGAGTTTGAGGAAATCTATCTCTCTGTGACTGGTGGGTGTCCTTAGTGTTGTGTTGCTTCACTTTTCCTGTTTAACCCACATTGGGTACTGATGATAGACCAGAGAAACAACTCCATCTAAGGTCAGCTTGATGAACCCATTGAGCTTTTGGACTTTTACGCAGGAGCAGGGGTGAGGGAATACTTAGAGGAGCATGGATGAGTCCAGGGCAGCTGTTACACCACCAGAGCACCCACCCCAGCATGGCTGATTGATGCTTCAGGAAAGCTGCATTTCTGGAACTCCCTGCCCCTGCTTGACTTGGAGGCAGCTTCACTGAAGAGTCCTCTCTTTCCCAGTTGATTATATAACCTTGACGAGGGGCCTGTGAGTCCTGTGACTTTCTGAGCTTCCTGAGTGTTACGAGTCTTGACCCTCTGCAGGAGGGAATGTTTTAGTTTGGAGGATGTAGCTACATAACCTGTACCATCTGTGTCAGTCAGCTGAACTGCCTCTACAGGAAGGCTATGTAATAAGCGTCCCAAGTTCTATTGCCTTATAACAGCAGTTACCTGTCTTTGCTCCTATATCTGTGGTTGGGTAAGGTTGACTGATTTAGGTCTTGTCTGCTGGCAGGCTCTGCCTCATGCTGTGCCTTAACTGGGTTGGCTCAGGGCTGCTCCAAAAGCATGAGTTCATTTGGGGGCCTAGGCTTGAAGTGTCTGTGTCTCTCTAGGGCAGAGACCCTCTCAGGGTTGTAGCAGAGGCACAAGTTACTTTAGCAGGTACATTCAGATTGCTTCTTCAGGTCAAGTCATGTGAATGGATCTGAGTCAAGGTGCAGGGCACTTGCTATGTCCTTACTAAGGGACCGTGTGAGGAACAATTTAGACAGGGTAGTCTTGGCAGATTTTCTTAAAGGTCTGGCTGTGTCTTATCAGTCTGTTCTGTGTTCATACATCACCTAATGTTAGCTTTAGTGTTTTTAAGAAATAATTAGTTTCCTTCAGATTTCCCTAACCCTTCTTCCCTAGTCATTAAATGAAGCATTGTATAACATTAGTGTAGCATTTGTATTATATAGACAGAAAGGAGATAATACAGAGCACTGATTTGCTTTGGTGGTTTAAGTGGGTGGTAACTGTACAGATTGAGTCAGGGTTTAAATAGTGGTTGAATTTGTGTGGCTTGTGAAAAGCACTTTACAAACTCTTGTCAGAGTTTGAGGTAGTTTTTCTCCCAGGTCTCTCCTGAGGAAACTGAATTGTGGCACACAGGTACTTAGTGGCCTGATGCCCCCAGACTGCCTGGGAACCCTGCATCTGCCTCTGCAGGCACAGCACAGCTACCAGCTTCAACAGTGATGGATGTTAGAACTCTAAAGAGACATACAGGGATGCTGTCTCTTAAGTTCAGAAAAATAGGCTACGAATTTCTTAAAACATGATAACAAAAGAAGACAAAGACATTAAATACAAGATAATACAAACAAAAACAACTTTAAAAAATAGTCTTCATATTTCAGGGGATTGATTCCCAGATGACCCCTCCCCCTGCTGTTGGTTTCCAAAATAGGCAAATGTTGAAGTCTCATAAATGGCATCATGTTTGCATATAAGTAACTTCCTAAGTCTTGTATACTTCATTTTTCTTTTTAAAACATAGTCTATTATCCACCCCCTATAGTGATGGGGATCAAACCCACAGCTCTTATATGTGTTAGGCAAATTTTGAACCAATGAGCTACATTTGAGACCTGTCTCATATACTTTTAAATCACCTATAGACTACTTAAGATACCCAATACAGTGCAGATGCTATGTAAATAGTTATGGTATATTGTTTAAAGAATAATTACAAAGAAAAGATCTGCATATATTTAGTAGAGATGTTTTTTTTTTCTTTCTTGTTTTGTTTTTTACTGTTTTTGATCCGAGGTTGGTTGGATCTGGATGGGGAACCTGTGGAGGCATAGTGCTAGCTGTCCCACGGCGAGAGTCCAGTTGTTCTTTGACTTTTTTTTTATGCAGTGTGCTGATATTTTATTCTTCAAAAGTTGGAAGCAATCCTGAAGAAGGCATTGGCTCTTGTGGCTGTGACAGCGCCCCCTGAAGTTGGAAACACCTGTGTGGAAGGCCTTGGATATCATTCATTCTCCTTGGTGCAGGGCCACATGGGACATGAATTCTAATGAGATGCTGCAGTAGATAATTTCCCATTAAAGCTCTTCTTATTTGATGGCCTATTGAAATTACATTAGGGGCATAAAATTGAGTCTTGATATATTATCTTAAATGTTGTATTCCTCACCCAAAAAAGAATAAAGGCAATAATGATAACTTCCAAATGCTCAAACAATCTAGAAAGAATCCTGAAGAATGGGAGGGAGTGTGAAGTGGGGGGTTGGAATTCTTTTACTCATGTTTAGCAAGCTCTTTGAATGTAGATAAGCATATCAGGCCTGTGCAGTGAATTGATTCCCATCAGTAACTGTGTCAGAATGTAAAACAGAACCCACTAACAAGAGCCACAGAGCAGAGGTGCTTCATAGAGGCCCAGGGCTGTCATGGAGTGAGTATGGTCTTATAGACAGGCTAGAACTCTGGCTATGGGGAAGAGACCATCATCTTCAAGCTGTATTACGTTCAGGACAGGTGATGAGAAGCATTCATAAACATAGGAAGAGAGTTCTTGAGTAACACTTTTGCTGTGCAGTAGGTTGAGAGTGCAGGTACTGCCCACTTGACAAGTCTGTATACTTAGCCCCCCCCCTCTCCCCCAGTATCTCTCACTGTAGCACCGGCTAACCTCAGAATGATGCCTTATCCTCCCAGAGTCTGGGATATAGGTGGGAAACATCATGCCTGGTGTTAGTCACCTTTTTCCTTAATAATCAGGAGAACATATTGGTGAGGCTCCCTGGTGAGCCACAGAAAACCCTTATGTCCTTGAGGGTATGTTTTTGCTGTTCATAACTCTGTTTCCACATAGTACCCTTAGGTAAGTGAGCCCCCACTTCATTTCTACGATGTCAAGACTCCCCTCAGCTTCCTGTTATATTCAGGATGTGGGGGACTTTGAGTACCTCCTGCTTGCAGTGATGTGGACAGGGTGAGCATTCTTTATGTGGAGGTTGTCCATTCAACTCCATGGCCATTTTTTGTGGAAGGTGATGGAGATAAAAGAATTTTCTTCTCATTGTGTCTTTTAGTGCAATAGCCAGACCCTGTGTGGCGGCATTGTCAGACCAAAACAGGCAAGAACATGTTTGTGAGTCACTGTTTTTATAGTTGCACTGTATACCTGGCTCTGCTCTGTGCTACAGTTATCTGAGAATGACCCAATCAGTATGGCCCCTGATGGTTGTGGGTTATGAGGACAGCTTGGTGTTCACATTCATATATAGTACTTTATCTGGTTCCTTGGGACCTGACTGCCCTTGGCTAGACCACCTATTTGAGTTTTCCTAATGGATCTGTCACAGTCTGCTTATTCTCCAGAAAAATATATTCCCCATTCTTTCTGTTTATGGACTCTAAAGATATTTATTCCTGTAGCCACTATTTTCCTGATTGGTGGTGATAGCACAGGAGGGTGACCCAACCCCAGCCATAGCTAAGCAGTAATGAGAGTAAGGCATGTATCTACATAGTACCTGCAGTATCTTACTGTCTGTGTGGGTGGATGGGGTTCAGCATGAAGCAGAGGCCCCAGCGTGGGCTCAGTAACACATATGCCCTTTTCCTCCATTGTGTTGGTGTTTGCAAGTATAACATGTGAATTTGTGTGTGTGTGTGTGTGTCTGTCTGTCTGTCTGTCTGTCTGTCTGTCTGTCTGTCTGTCTGTCTGTCTAGAGCTGCCTATACTCTGGGGACCACATGTGCAAAAGAATTAGGGCAGAGCTGCAAGTGTATCTGGTAGTGTAGGGCTGGGTAGATGAAGTAGCCTGCGATGATGCTGTGATGATCCAGGAAATACTTGAGGGATGGGTCCCATCATTGATATAGAGCAGGCTGGGAAGGGAACTCTTCCAACAAATGCAGGAGACCTAGACTTGGGCAGGGGATGGAAGAAGAAGGGTCTTGCACCATGAAGTTTTTAACAATGGTCACAGACAATGAGGGTTGAAAGATGTGCTGTTCACTAAGAGCTCCTGGTCACCCTGGCCATTTAAATTAGTTCAAGATAAGACTCAGTTCTTTGATCAAACTTTCTGTCCCTTAATGTTCTGTAAGTAGTCACATGTTACCAGTGGCTTTTAGAACAGTGTAGAGATAAAATGTCACCACCAGAAAGTTCTTTTGTACACTCCTGCTCTTAATAGCAGCCATTTGGGGGTAGGTGACCTCCTAGGTTATTTTGCAGGTACCTACATGAAGAAAGCATAGCTTTGCAGCGATCTGATGGCATCATACACAGCTACTCCCCTACTTGGTTCTAGTTGTTGACTGTTCTTCGTGTCATGAGAGACACTAAGAATAATATCACAGTGCAGAAGTAGTCCATGAGCAGGGGTTGCATAGCCAGTCTCACTCTGTCCCTGGTTGGTGCAAAGCCTTTGATGACAGGTATCATAGGAGAGACATGGCAGGTATGGAGGCACATTTCTACAGACCAGCTGGAGCTCTTTGAGAACTTCTGCTTTGACATTACTTTAAAGGACTGATCAGGATCACGCCATAGGTTTTAACCACTTCTCTGTGGCAGTGTTAATCCCTACTTTTAAAAATATATTATGACATAAAGGATGTTTCCAGCAAACAAAGGTTAAATAGAGAAATATGGATAGAGTGAAAATCTAAAGTCTTTCTTCCCATTCTGCCCCTGTCACTATTCATTTCTGGGGTACCCTAGAGACACTGCTGTCACATGCAAGCTATGGTATATACCCAATTAGAAACTGCTGTTTGCTTTACAGTGTGTTGATGATATCTTTCCACATCATGCTTGCAAAGCTGCTGTATTAGGCTGTATAAGGATCCATAGCGTGAATGTATCGTGATTTATTTAAATGACACTTAAGTAGTGTGCAGGCTTTTTTGAGTGCTAAAATTGATGCAGCAGTGATGTACATATATTGCTGTGTGTGTCTTAAAGTAAACTCCTAGGTCTGTAATTGCAAGTTGGAAGGTGGGTATGTTTTTAGTTTAGGAAGACTTCTCCCTCTTCAGAAATAGTTGCTGATTTACAGAGGCCTGCTTGTATCAGAGCTAATCCCTATGTTGCTCTTCTGTGGACTAAGAAAGGTTTGTGCTACAAAAGGGTGTTACATGCTCTTGCATGGAAAGAAGAGAAAACTTTGGCCTGTGAAATAAAAAGCAGGGATTTTTTTCCCCCCTGAATGTTTAGGGACTGGGAATTGGTAGACTCCTAGAGAAGTGAAAACCTCCCATGAACTAAAGTGCCACTGTTTGGAGTACCACTGCTGGCCCGGCAGGTAATCCAGCAATTGTGTCTAGCATTCTTTAGGATGCACAGGAAGCATGGGTGTATGTGATGGTGGTGGTTTTTAAAATCTATTTTTATCCTTGGATTTAGTCTGTGCCTTCTTAATTATGCCTGCCTGCTTTCCACCCTGAGCCGAGGGCCACACTGATTACTTCAGATGACCTCATGGTGTTGTGCTGTCAGGAGATCTGCACTAGAAGTGAATTTGGCTAGGTCCTATATGGCCCTGGGGTATGGGAAATATACTCTATGTTCCATGGCCCTGCAGATAGTGTGAGTCCTGGATCTAGAATGGGGCAGCTGTTAGCTGGAGTGAGGCCTGTTTGCTTCTGCTGGTAGAAGGGGCTGAGACCAGGATCCAGGTGAGGAGTCTACCACAGGGCACATGGGCCTTCTTGCTCAGTGGGACAGGGGTGCACCCAGGCATTGGTACTTTTGTCATATTTTGTGGATTGGCTTCTTAAAGGATTCCCCTCTCCTTTCCTAGCTGGCAGGCTGGTATTATTCTGAGGCTAGGTGGTCATGATGTGGTCAGGAGTATCTCACCAGTCTCCATAATGTAGAAACAGAAATAGGCTTTTATGAATCTCTCATGCTTACATGTGGGTAATTTTTTGTATCTTTTATTCAACCTTTTACTTTTTTCTACCTTTTCTATTTGTATATATTTTTTAAAACTGGAAAAGAAACAAAACTCCACTATGGAACTCCTGTCTGTGTGTTCCTGGAGCGTCTCTGGATGATGGAAAGGGAGGCCTGTTAGTCCTTCAGGAGAGTTAGGGTGGAGGGAGCCTGTTCTCAGGCCTCCCACAAGATGCCAGTGCCCACCAAGCCCCTGGTACCTGTTGTCTGGTAAGTGCTCATAAGCTGAGGTAAGATGAATGTCAAGGTGCTTCTGTACCCTGACACTAGCGGTGTCCTGTGGGTGCTGGTGGCGGTGTCTGAGCTCTTCGTGTGCAGCCCTGCAGGGTCACCTTTCTACCTGCAGACCAGGCAGAAGTGCAGTGTGTAAGAAAGTTTGTAACTTGACGGGCATGAGAGAGAAGGGTTACCCAACCCTAGGGATCCTATTCAGGGTCTCCAGAGCAGATCAGAGCTTTCTTTAAACTATTTAATGGGTCATGGTTACACCCTTTTCTTGCTCTACCAACTTTTGCCTGTTCACATGTGCTTCAGGTGCTCATCCTGCCTTGTCTTTGTCCTGCCATGTCCTGGTGCTGTACACAGTGTGGTTAACCATTCTGTGTAGCTAGAGTTTGTAGAGGTGCTTGATGTTGCTTTTCCTTGCATTTATTACCCCTCACAGCCCAGCCCTAACTGTTTACACAGCCACTGCTCAGACTTGACAGAAGTCATGTGGCCAGCAGATGGCAGTACAGAGTGTCTATGGCAGCCCTCCTGGGGCCCCTCCATCCGTACAGTTAACCACTCACCTTGTTTACAGGCTGAAGCCACCAGTGTGCACTCAGAACAAGCCTTGGTGACCTTTTTTCCTTTTGACTTTAACTGTGTCAGGGCTTGAGTCTCTGAACAAAACTCTTGGGACATTTGAGCCATTGACTTTCTATATGAGTTCTTCAAAACCCAGGTCCCTATTTTCTCCCCCTCTTCCTACTTCTCCTCTGTCCCTCTGTTCTTCATTTCCTTTCCTTCCAAAGAGGATATAAAGAGAAACTGCTAGATGGCATTCTTCTGAACATCTCCACTTGGTGACTATTGGATGTGGCAGTGCTGAGACTTCAGGTACTATCCAGGCCTCTGCTCAAGTCCATAATAAAGCCATGGTCTTTCTTTTTAGGCACTAAGGAAATACTGAAACTTTCTGTGGTCTTCAGCCACTCTGCCGGAAAGCCCAAGCAGGGAATTTGCCCAAGGCCTTCCCACAGTTGTCTTTAAACTCTTGTGATATGTGGATTTGTTTTCCAGGTATAAACTTGTTTGTGTTGAAGTCTGGAGAGAAAAACCCCTGATGTGTAAAGAGGAAAATAGTCATTCAGTCTGTAGGATACCATTTAATAAACACATCTTTCCAGCTTGGTAATAGATTATCCTCTCCTCCAGCCAAAGGGAAGCCCTTAATAAGCCTCTCCACAGCTTCTGTGCTTGGTGCCAGGGCACTGGAAACTCCAGATGTGAGTGTTTGTGGCCATTTAAGAGTCAAGTGTAGCTGTTGATCATTGACTTGTATGCTCTGAGAAGGGCTGACCAGACGTGAGCGCTTGGTCTGGGAGTGGAGTCTCCATTTAATGTGCTGCCCAGGGCCTGTCCTGGCTGTGGATGGAAGAGCACGAAGTGGAGGTAGGAGCAGGCCTGTTGTAGTTTCATTTCTTTGAGTCCTTGACCTTCCTCACCAACTCTTGGTCACAATTTATAAATGTACAGTTGAGGGAGGCTGTAGTGAGGTTGGTCTGCTCTCCTTGTTATTAGAGAAGATGTCACCTGCCAGCTTGGCTGAGCCCTGAGGAGAACTGGCCTCCTGCTAGAAGAAGGAATGCTTCTGGACTTGAGAAGAGCAGGATAGAGAGCTTGCCGTTGCTCCCTGGAAATGTAGATGACTTAGTAGAACTAGGCTTCCAAGACACTTAGAGACCTGAGCAAGGCCTGACCGTTCTATAGCACAGCTCACTTTGGCTGGGTGGTTGGGGTAGACTGGGCATGGAATCTTCCTAAAACTAGGATGTGACTTCTTTCCTGTGGAGATGCTGTGCTGGGAACTTGTACCATCCATGTCATTTCCTGTGAAGGTTCAGAGACAGCAGCTGTCAGGTATGGTCTTTGCATTTGATGAAGGCCTTCAGAATGGGTTTGTACAGTCCCTAAGAAAAAGAATGTTCTTGCCATTGAGTCCTCATTAGTCCTCAGGCCATGCTTCTGTCAGCCCCACTGTGAGGGGTCCCTGAATTACCATCACCTGGGTTTCTCACACTTAGTCTCCTGAATACTCTTGGGCTTGAATTCTCTGGTGTGGGCTCTTACCTGAGTTGCCTGCCTTCAGCCTTGTTCCTCTTGGTATCCCAGAGAATGTTTCCTTTTAGTCACTGTGCTTTGTCTGTGGGATAGAATCCAGATCTCTGGGGCCCATGAAATCTTGCACCTGTTCAGCTTATCTCCGTCTACTCCTTTGGGAATCCAAAGCCCTAGATCCTTCAGACTTTGCCTTTCTGGGATGTTCCCCTTCTTGTGGTAGGTATCCTCTGCTTGTGCTGCTTAGTGCTTCCCTAGGCCCCAGTATGTTGCTCTGTTGCATGGTCTTCCTGTGCCTGCTGTGCCTCTAGCTGTGGTCTTCCTTTCTACTTCTCTCTGCAAGCCCAGCATTCTGCAGACTTCTCAGGGACGCAGTAAGTGCATACACTTTGGAAACAAGCCGAGTCTGCCCATCCTGGGCACGGGATGTTGGGAACGTACAGTGATGCCCAGCTCCCTTTAGCCTCTAGCTGTTTTAGGTACTCAAAAGGCAAGTCCTAGAATGGGTTGATGCCCTCCCTGCTGATGGAAAAAGTGGGGCACCAACAGAATAGGCATGTTCTATAGCTGGACAGTGGTGACAGCTGCTGCTGCAGCAGTGAGCTCCTGACTCTCAGGAGTCCCCTTATGTTCCTATTAGCGCTGAGGCTTTTCATTGGGGAGTTGGTGGTTATGCAGGCAAAGAGCACATTTTCCTAAGGACCCCACAGTTGACGGAGATGAGACTCCCAAGTGCCTAGTTACAAGTTTCATTTTCTAGGTGGTGAAGTATTTCTTTGTCAGTCTGCATTGTAGCTTTGAAGTCTAGGGTGTTAAACATACTGACTGACTCTCTTCTGGCTTCTTGCCAGTTGGAGATACAGTCTTCCAGACAAGAAAATAAAGACAGGAGGTAGTTAACCCCCTTGTCCATGGAAACATGAAAGAAGTTGAGTTGGAAATTGACAGTTTAGCCTAGGCTATTGACCCCATAGATGCTGCACTATATATATAAAACCAAGGCCAGAGGTGACTTATAGGCTGGCCCTGGCTTGCATACATTTGTTTAGCTCAATGGTGGTTTTATCCATCCATCCATCCACTTATTTATTTTTATAGAGTTAGCTGTCAGCACTGCCAGCCCAGTCTCTTAGTCTGCAGCTGAAAGGGTTCTGGTCTGACTCCCAGTGTAAGCTGTTACGTGGAAGTGAAGTACTGTGCCTTAGGCCCCTCCATGCAGGACAGGCCTATCCTGGATCTATGTGGCTTGCTGCATTCCTGAAGGGCCTGTCCCATGGTGGATGTTGCTTTGTCCCCCAAGGACAGGGTCAAGCCATGCAGGGAGCTGACCACCTCTGGAATTCCCCAACCACTTGATATTTTTTTTATATTTTATTTAATGTGAATTGGTGTTCTGCCTGCATGTGTAACTGTGTAACGATGTCAGCTCTTGGAATTATAGACAGTTGTTAGCCACATCTCCTGCTCCCAGTTTTTTTCTTCAGTTGTGTGCACCTTCTTTGTATAGGGCTAAGGCTTTCTAGGCTTCCCCCATCTGGTTTGGCAGGGCCATTGATGTAGTTCTTGTTTAGCTTACATTTAAGCAGTCCTTTGGTGAGGCTTTATGGGTGTAGTTCTGAGATTACTACAGACAAAAATCTCACAGAAAAATCCTGTGGCTTTTACAATCTTTCTACCCCTTCTTCCACCATGTTCCCCTGAGCCTTAGATGCTTTGTAGACTTAGGTATATTGGGACTGGGCTCCATAGCTCTGCATTTTGATTGGTTGAGGTTTTCTATAGTGGTCTCTTTCTGTTGGAAAGAGAATTTTTCTTGATAAGGAATGAAGACTACTTCAGAAGTGAGACCCTGAGGATGTGGAACATTTGGATACCAAGTCTAGAGTGCCTTTCAAAGAATACTCTCAGAAACCTTCTAAACATAGGAGGGAGCTTCTAGACAGCACTGGAAGCATCTTGAAACATCCCATAGCTGATACCTCTACCCAAGATGATGCTCAATAATAGCAAGGTCTTCTCCAGCAGTGATAGCCAGATTCACTCTCATGGTAAGGGGAGGGGAGCAAGGGATAGGCCTGAAGGGCATTGTCTTTATTTGGGGTTGAGACAGGGTTTCATGAAGCCCAGGCTAGCCTTAAACACTCTCGTTTTCTACCTCCTAAGTGCTGGAAATACAGGCATACATCAACATGCTCCATTAGAAGAGCGTCTTGTGGTGGAGAATTCAAGAGATGTTGGAGATTTCAATCACTTAGGGACTTCTTGAGAATAATAAGGCCTTCTAAGATTTTTGGCAAGAAGCATTTTAGGAATCCACATAGGCTTAAAAAATAAAAGGCTGTCATGTCTTGCCTGTATCTTTTAAACCCTGAGCAGTGAATATCCACTTGAAGTTGGGTGCAGGAGAAAACATAAAAAATGGGTCAGTGAGGGTTTTTCCCAAGAGTGAGCTCGTGGTGTTTTGTTGGTTTGGTTTGGTTTGGTTTTGGCTCTGTAACACTCAGGATTATATATATCTAGTATGTATATGTCCACCATTCATTGTGTGTGCAGGCATATTTCAGTGAAATTAGGTGGTACCCGCCCCCTTCCATTCTTCTTTTTTTTTTTTTGGCAATATAAGCTCTTAGGCCTTTAATGCTTGTGTGGTTATTTTTAAATCTACTGAGCTTATCCAAGGTAAGAAGTTATAAAATAAGGTGCTCATAGAAACCAGCTCGCCCACATCCCACCTTCCCCTTATTACAGTATCATGCTAAGTGCTTCCACTTGTAATGAAAATATTGTGACTATGCAGAAAAAATATTGTGACAAGTCAAGAGAATTGAAGGGATGCTGTAGAAACTTTCTCCATTCCTTGTCCTCAAAAGGTAGGCTTAACTGAACTTGCCATTGTAGGTTTGGCAGTTTGTTTTAGTGCATTTGGATCTATGGATCTTGAAACTTCTGTTTCAACTGTAGGGCAAATTTAGATATCAGCAGAAGGAAGTCCCCAGGCATTTTAAGTCATCTATGTCACTCTACTCTTCTTGACTTCTAGGCAGTTTGAGGGTCAACAAAGAGTCTGGAGGTAGGGATGTTTAGGAGGCTTTTGTTGGTTGTGTGTGGGCAATGATGGTTGTGATCAAGTGGTCTGTCTTTACCAGTGGATGGGTTCATTCTGGGAGACCTGGCCTAGCCATTACTATAGTCGACTAGTTACTGTTCAAGCTTCATCCAGGGAGCCTGGAGATAAGAGTGCTTGTCCCTGAGTGTGGGGAGCAGACTCCTGCTACCCTCCAACCTTTTCACGGGGGTGAGTGAAAAGTGTCCTTGTTAGTCATGTGCAGTCAGTGCCCATGGAGATGCTGAGGTAGAAAGGGAGTCTTACTGTGCCGTGGAAGGTGAGATGAACCAAAATGTTTCATTAGAAAAAGAAGAAAGGGAAAAATATCTCTGAGGAAAATGTGTTGTACATAATTTTGCACATCATTTTTGTTGTTTATTTATTTACTTATTTTGAGAAATGGTCTAATGTAATTCAGGCTGGCCTCCAATTCACAATGGAGTGGAGTGTGACCTTGATCTCCTTGCTTTCCTTTTTGGAGCACTACAAACCAGGGCTTTGTGTGTGCTGTCAGCTCTATCACCGGGCTCTCTCCCATTCCTGCCGGCTTCTGTCCTGATGATGATTTCAAGAAGGAGAAGGAAGAAAGGACGAAGGCCACTTGTAGGCCAGTGGCAGAGTTCCTGCCTAGATGCACTGAGCCCTGAATTTGATCCCTACTGCCAGTATAAAATAAGGAGGCTGTTTGTCCTAGCCTTGGCTGGGACTCTTTGGGGATGTGGACCCATCATTTATAAAGAATCCTGCTGTACCAGCCTGCTCCTCCAAAACTGTGGAACAGTTCTCCTTACCTCTGACTAGGGCCACCTTTTGATGGACGTTGTTATACATCCTTTGTTTTGAGGTGGAATGTAAACTCCTGTTCCTTCCCCCTTCAGGACCCCCAGATGGCGACAGCCCTGTCTTCCTACCCTACAAGACACTCGTCTCCACAGTTGGAAGCATGGTATTCAGTGAGGGTGAGGCCCAGCGGCTTATTGAGATCCTCTCTGAGAAGACTGGAGTAACTCAGGACACCTGGCATAAGGTAGGCCACTACAGGGCTGTCATGTCACACGCCTTTCCCCCAGAGATCAGCATCTTGCTGAGGCCTGCCCCTGCCCAGGAGCTGTCTATCAAGCTATACCCTGCTTGTCACAGTGCAAAGAGAATGTCCCTCGAAGTTTCCACTTCTTCCTAGAGGATTCCACCATTGCTGCTGCTGGTGCTCACACTCTATGGATCAGCTGTCAGCGCTCTACCACTGCTTGTCTGTCCAGAAGGCAGAACAGGGCCTCTGTGCTGCATGCGGCTCTAGGGTTAGAACATGGGATCTGGCCTAGCTAGATTGGGTCAAAATATAAGGAAAGAAATCTGGACATAGGTTGTGAGAGAGCCTTGTGACATGTCCCTTGTACTACCAGGACAAGCTCAAAGACTGATTCCTAGTCTCTAGTGCCCCTGGCCAATGAACTGTTCTAAGAAGTAAGGTATGTGTGGGTTTGTTCCTGAACTAGTTGGGTAGTAACTTTGCTGGTTAGTTCTGTGGCTGGAGGTGTTGGGGATAACAACCCTGGCCATCACTAGGGGATAGTATATTCTGTATATTCTCACTGATTGTAGCAACTCCTCAATAAATAAGCACTGGGGATGTTTCCTGAGCATGAATGTTGGAGTTCAAGGTAATTATAGTCTCAGCCCTTCCCTTAGGTACTTCCCATTGCTTTACTTGAGAAAGCATCGTCCTTAGAGTACAAGTTTCTTATTCTAATGCTCCCACATTGCAGACAGTGGCCTCCAGTCTGCATATACTGGCGTTAAGGCTGGAAATACCATAGTTGTGAAAACTACCTCAGGCGTCCATGTATACAAGGTCTGGGACTTTCTGAAGGCTGGGTGGCTTAGCAGGACTGTCAGTTCTCATGGCGGGGTCTACAGTCAGATGGAACCACTTACCTTGAAATCCATGCTACTCACCCTCTGTGCTCTTGTTTCATTGCCAAAGGCAGTGGGGGTGGGGTGTGCAATGACTCTGTCTCTTTCTGTTCCCCTTTAACATGGCTTTGTCAACATTTTTAGGCCACTCAGAAGGGTGACCCTGTAGCAATTCTGAAACGCCAACTAGAAGAGAAAGAAAAGCTGCTAGCCACAGAGCAAGAGGATGCAGCAGCCGCCAAGAGCAGGCTGAGGGAGCTCACCAAGGTACTGTCTAAGTCTCTGTTCTCAGGGTCCCTCTGCCTTAGGGCTGCCTCAGACAGGCAGCTTTAACAGGGGCATTCCTGCCTAGCATAATACTCTTACCAAGCCAAGATTATTTTGACTGAAGATTCTGTGCTGTCTGTAGAGTTGAGGTGTAGTATTGGGGGGTTCTTCCCCTGCATGAATACATGCAGCTCAGCAGACCAGGACTTCATATTGTAGTGGTTCCCAGGGTAGCAAGTTATCTTTTAAGTTAGTGCACCTAGGAAGGAGGCGGTGCACACTTAATCCAGGGTGGTTTTCTTGAGAACTGGGGCAGAGGTTGCTTTTCTTGTCCTCCCTGTTTCTGACATCAGTGGAGTGATGGACAGAGGAGTTCTTGGCTACCTGTGGCTGGCCAGAAGGTTTTTACTCTGAATGGATTGGGCAGGCTTGGGGCATTGTTCAGGATATGCCAGGTCCCCAGGCATGGATAGTCACTCACTGCTGAACTAATTGGAGCCTCTCTCTTGTTTCTGTGCTTCTGAGAGGTGGGTCCTGGGGTCTGAGCATCCTCAGAGGACATGGAGGGCAGGTGAGGGGAGTCTCCATGGATCTGATATTCTCTAAATTAAAAAGTTGTTCCTTCTGCCAGGTGCTGTGGATTTTCTCTTGCCCTCTCCCTGCATTCTACCTTCTCTGTTCTAGGTAGCAGATTCAGGAAGATGGCCTGGGTCAATAACTACCTGACCTCATCTTAGACATAGCCCTTCCCCTAGATACTTCCCATTGCTTTACTTGAGACAAACTAGAAATGAGGCAAATTGATTTTGCCTTAAATTCAGTGACTGCACCTATGAGCCAGACAGAAAAGTTGGTTGAGAGACAAGTTGGTCATCCTCCAGGGACCTTTCCTAGAGTTAGTGGCCCATCCTGCCTCCCAGGGTGTCACCACATGGCCTTTACTTGAGCTGTCCGAGATTACTGGAAAGGCAGATCTTGAGCTACTTGTCCTGGCTTATAGCAGTTGGATGCACTGTCTCTTCCTGGTTTTCTGCACATGTCATGTTAGCATTTGGGCCTGGGCTGCAGTAAGGGTGAGAGTGTTTATACCGTGGAATTTGGCAGAGCCTCTCCACTTCTCAGATCCGATGACTAGTGTACCATCCTGGATCAGAGTTCACTGTTCTGGGGAACTGTTTGCCTTAGTTTAGTCAGAGTTTCTATTGCTGTAATAAATCACCATGACCAACTCATGTATTTCATGTTAGGACTCTGAGGTCACACTCCATCACTGAGGAAAGTCAGAGTGGGAAGTGAAGACAGGAACTGAAGTGGAAGCCATGGAGGACAAGCATGGTGACTGGCTTACTTACTCAGGACTACCTGCCCAGGAGGCAGCATAACCATCAGTGTTTTCAGATGACGCCAGACTGATTTTACCCTCTTTCTAAATAGAGAAGTTCCAGTGGAAATTTGCAGGGTGTTTGCCCCTTTGACAGGCCATAAGTATATTGCTTGGCTCGTTAGTTGTGTGTCTGTGCCCTTTAATTTAGAAAGGGCTTAAGGCATGATGGATGAGGAGGTTGCAGCCTCTGATAGAATGGGCTCTTTCCCATTCTGAAATCACATTCACCAAGGGCAGGATGGCAGGTCTGAAGGAAGTCAAGCCTCTTAGACACTGTGCTGGTCACTCAGTGTCCACACCCTTCCTCAGTGAGCTGTGTGGTTTCAAAAGCCACAATGGCACCTAATTCCCAGACACAGTCACTGGGACCAGAGTCATGTCCCCTCCTTTGGCTGAGGCAGTAGAGTCTGTTCCTGATGTGGGCTTCAGGCCCACCCCATCTTCCAGAGCATGGGCCTCACTGATGCAAATTGAGTGCCGATGTCCAGCTATTGTCCTCTGTCCCCTAACCACATCTGGTTTCCTGTAAGCTCAGGAGTCCAGTGCTGATCTCTACTTAAACCTTTTTCATGCTTTGTCACTAGCCTCCCAGTCTTCATCCCCAAATCTGCATCCTGAGTACAGCCTTCTGCATCTTACTTTCTCCTCTTCACTGGATGACAGCATGCTCTCACTATCCTTACTCTTCCTTGCTTCCTCTGAAGTTCTCCTGAACTACTTCCCTAGTGGGTTGGACATTTTCTTAATATTCTGTATGATTTAGTTTGGTTACCAGCCCTCAAGAATCTTATGGAACCCTCAGATGGAAGTGATCACTATAATTGCCTCAAACCTATATTTGGTTGCTGGCAGACTGAGAGCAAACACTCTGACCTTGCTTGGTCCAGCCCAGCAGGCTGTTGGTGAGAAAGTGGCCACTGAGGCCCTAGGCTGCCTTGTAGCTGCGGGAGGAATTTTGTTGATACTTGTAGTATTCTTTTGTAAATAGTTAAATGTTTATCATCTTGTCTGCTTTTATCTTCCTTGAAATTGTAGCCATCATATTTCAGCAGAGCCAGCATGTTTATGTCATTCTTGTGTTGTATCTCCTAGCCCCCAACCATTGAGAAATTATATGAGAAAATGTTAGCAAGCATATAGAAGTTCTCCTTACCTTAATTCTCACAGGAACCAACGAGAGTGATAGGCTCTGTGTCTCATGTTCATTCCCTTCTCCATTTCCTCTGTTCATGTGGTAACATTCTCATAGTTGGAAAAGGGATCTTGCTGAGCGATCTTTCTTGGAGTCATGTCTGACCTGGATGCATTGAGAATGCTTGTCATCTGCAGTCAGTGCCACTCCTGTGGAGGGTCCTGGCAGAGCTGGGCCCATGAGCAGTGTGAGCAGTCTAAAGGAGCTTGTGCGTTTGGCACTCTTGGGAGCTCCATCTTAGCCCTTTTAAGTGTCCAGGGCCCAGGCCAAGGAAGTTAGAACTTTCTGGAAAACCATTACAGCTGTTTGTTGTCTTGCCAGACAACCACACTCTGGA
Organism: Sigmodon hispidus; assembly: GCA_004025045.1. Lineage (NCBI taxonomy): Eukaryota > Metazoa > Chordata > Mammalia > Rodentia > Cricetidae > Sigmodon > Sigmodon hispidus. The sequence goes on from PVIH01007959.1 coordinate 56,378, forward strand.
CTAGACCATTGTGTGTCCACTCCAGTGCCTGAGCACAAGGCCTTGTAAGATAGGGCTCTGCTCAGTTGAGGAGCCTTCAGATACTAGCCAGACACTACTGGTATCCAGTTCGAATGGGAGGTGATATGCTTCCAGCCTCTCTCTCCCCGCAAGTCTGTCGATACCTTCTGAGCCCTGAAAGTCTATTCAGAGTCTCACTAAGCCTAGGAAATGGTCCCAGATCTAAAAAATGTGCTAACAGAGCACCAATGGGCACTGGTGACATACTCATCTTCCAGGCTAGACAGACTGAACCAAACTCCACTTATAAAATTACCCTTCCAGTGCTTTTCAAGAAAATAATCTGATGCTGTCTCTACCAGCCTCACCCCCACCTGCTATTTCTTCTTAGGAGATGGCTTCAGAGAAGGCCAAAGCTGCAGCTGGGGAGGCCAAGGTAAAGAAGCAGCTGGTAGCTCGGGAGCAGGAGGTTGCAGCTGTTCAGGCACGAATGCAGGCCAGCTACCAGGACCATATGAAGGAGGTACAGCAGCTGCAGAGCAAGGTAGGCACAGGGGAAGGAGTAGGCCTGGGTGAGTCAGGGGGGCACAGAGGGTAAGGCTTGAGCAGGGACTGAGGAAGGCTGCTGGGGGTTGAATTTGGATAGATGTCTGTCTCTAAGTGTCTGATGTTTTGTTTGTTTGGTTTTTTTTTTTTTTAATGTTTTATTTATTTATTTATTTGCCCATATGTATGTCTGTAGGGTTGTCGGAGCCCTGGAATTGAACCTGGGCCTCCCCTCCAGCTCCCAATAACCAGAAAAGTTTAAAATGCATTTTAAAGTGCACCTTCTCAAAAGGTGGTGCTTGAGGACCAGGGTTTCAGGCTCCAGGTGAGGCTGCAGTGATGCTGATTACACCTTCTCTGTGTGGTTGGGAGGATTCCAGAAAGTAGAAAACCTGAACATGACCTTTACCTGTGTCTGGAGACTAGCACTGGTGACTTTCTGTCTAAACTGACCCTCAATGTCAGAGCCTGTCATTTATCTTCTTGGCTCATTCTGGACATGACTGCCTCCCTGCCACATCTCACATATCTCACTTGTGGGCGGGCAAAAGGCAAGAGCGGAGAGCCTTCCTTGAGGTAGTTGTGCTTTGTGGCCATGTCCTTTTTTCTCTCAGAATAGTGTACCTGTGTGACCTCAGATACATGTGCACATATTTGAGGGATTGGATAGAGAGCAGTGAGGCGAGAGAAGAGATTTGTTATGGGTAACGGTGAAAGAGGGCCACACTTGTCCCTGAGACCCTGACACTGGAATGGTACAGTGCTTAGGCCCCTTGCTTATGCACACTTCTGACTTGCCTTGGAGCAGATGTAGCTTCCAGAGCTTCCACTCTGAGCTGTGAGGCCTTGCTAATGCTAGTCCAGCACCAGTTTTCTGTGTGTGCTGACCAGCCCAGCCCTGATGTTCTTGTAACTTTTCAGATCCGGACTCTTCAGGAACAGCTGGAGAATGGCCCCAACACCCAGCTGGCCCGCCTACAGCAGGAGAACTCCATCTTGAGGGATGCCTTGAACCAGGCCACCAGTCAGGTGGAAAGCAAGTAAGTTGAATGTCCCCATGCAGAGACTGTGGGGTAGCATGTTCCCTAGGGCTTAGAGCCTGGGTAGACTTAGTAGGTCTCAATTCTTACTAGGAGGATATGGGGACTGAGGAACTTTGGCATTTTCTGTCATGTGCAATCTGCTGTCACTTTCTAGAGAAAGTTCTGAAGCTTGGGGAATTGTCACCAAGTGGTGACTGCTGCCTCCCCTCATTTCAGAATCCCTGCCTAGTAAAGGGGATACACAGCAGCCAAGTGGGTTTTACCAGCCCTGTCTCCATCTACAAATCCTAAGCAGTCCCAAGAATGTGCCATACCACCCTTACCAGGTCACTTGAATGTCTGCACTGTACAGTGCTTGAGCTAAATTCTCTGTGGTGTAGTCCCTGCTACAGTTAGGAAACCCTGAGTCAGAGAGAAGAAGCCCCATCTGTCAGTGGAAGGAACACAGTTGTTCCTAGCTAGGTTGTGCACTTCTGTCTGTCCCCTTGTCTTGTCTTAATGCCTTTTTTTGTGCTAGTGACAGAGGTAGGCATTTGATTAGTCTCAAACTTTTCTTTCAGTAAGTTTCCTGAAATTCCAGAATGTTCTTATGGCCTGAGACCCACTTTAAAGTGCCAAACTGAAGCTATTTTTTTTCTAAGTGCCTTGGTCTCTAGCTTTGAATGACCTCCTTGGTCATCTGCTGGAACAAGGAGCCAGGCAGGACAAGTGCCATCAGTGCCTTCAAGAGGCACTCTAACCTGGCCATCATCTCGTCTGCCAGTGAAGTGAGACAGACATAGGGAGTTTGTGGGCTGCTGCCCAGCCACTGCAGGGAGTGAGGGGGAGGTGCTGTGAACCTATCTTGCCTTTGTTCTGTCTGAATTTCCAGTGGTGTCTGGGAGAGGCCTTTTGCTCTTTCTGATCCACATACTATGTTGGCAACCCATTTTCAATAAAACCCACACCAGAGCCACATGGTTGGCATGCAGAAGACTCTTAGATAGTGTACCCAAGACTTGAGCACTAAGATAGAAATGGGCTGATGTGCCTGCAGGAGGGACCAGTTGCTGGTCTCTATCACCCTCCTCAATTGGGGCTGGGGACTGTCTTGCAGGCAGAACACAGAACTGGCAAAGCTCCGGCAGGAGCTTAGCAAGGTCAACAAGGAGCTAGTGGAGAAGTTGGAGGCCTCCCGGCAGGAGGAACAACAACGGAAAGCTCTGGAAACCAAGGCAGCCACCTTTGAGAAGCAGGTCCTACAGCTGCAGGTGGGTAGTAGTGGTAGCCACCTCAGTGTCCATTCACTGCCCACCAAACCTGATTGCTATAGCAGGAATGGTGCCTGGTCATACTGAGCAATCCCTTTACAGTTGAGAAGAACAGCTAGAGATGTAGTCAGTGTTTGGGGCTTGAACCCTTGACCTATGCCTTATTGTTAAGAGCGATAGCATACAATAAGCATTAATGTAAGTGCTTAGTATCAATAAGTATTAGATCAGCTAAATGTTGTAACCTACCCTCTGAGGTAGGAACTGTTGGCATCTGCCATTTACTCACAGGGATGCTTGTGGCCCAGAGAGGTGAAACAGTTTCTCAAAATTTGCATGGCTAGGACATGGTAGAGTCAGAATCTGGATTTCAGAGTCCTGCCACTGCAGCTCTGGAGTGGCCAGTAAGCTAACTGGCTGTAGATACTGTGGCTTGGCAGCTGTTTCCAAAGGTGATGCCCAGTGTCTTTTAGAAAGAGGGAGGTTGTCCTCATAGCATGCTGGGTAACACCCACAGGGTTTCAATCAGTCAGTCTTTGGGCCTTAACGACTTCTGATGCTCCTAATAAATTGTGTGAAGACAGTGTGGCCTCGGCTGAGGCAGTCAGAACTGAGTCTTGCTTCTCATGGTAGTAGCACCTGTTGTGCAGTATGACAGTACTACAGCCTAGTTTGTAGAAAGAAAGGGCTCTTTTCATTTTTGTCCTTCCTTCATCTACAGCTCCTCCACTGTGAGAGGCACGGCCTACTGGGTTGGTTCCCAGAGCATAGGCATTAGGAGGTGGTGCACACCCTTACTCTAGAGCCTAGGTCCCAGGCTTGGCAGAAGGGAAGTGTAGTATGTTTTTTGAGGGTATTGATGGTACCTGGCCTGGTTCCTTGTCCCAGGATGGCCTGAAATTTAAAGTCCCAGCCGTGTTAATGGCCCAGCATAGAACTAACCTGTAGATTCCTTTGATGTGACTGGCTCTTTTGACCACCTTCCGGGCTAAAAGGCTGGCTCTCTCCTAAGATGTATGTATGTGTTTTCTGTTCAACTTTTGAAGTTTTTGATTTCCGTAGATGAATGGATTTCCTGTGATTGCTTGCTGTTGAAATAAGTACTCTAGTTAATGTTGGCTGTGAAAAGAAAAACGTACAGTCTTCCTGCAGTCTGGGTTGGTTCTCCTCCTTAATGAAAGAGAGACACAGAGTGGCTTGGCTGGTGGTGTTCTTGCACAGGTGATGTCTCTGTCCTGTTTCTGTCAGTACCAACAGACCCATGAGGAATTAGAGTCTCTGTAGGGAAGCAGGCTCCTGCCCTGATGGAAGGGCAGAGAAGAAGCAGGCTTGCCCCCTGTGAGGCAGGGGACCGTTCTTTACTTTTGAGCCTTTTACTTGAAGCTAAGCCAACCTTTTGCCACATTTGAATGTAGAGAAAACATTACTCGCCCTAAAGCCACCTCTACTTTCCCCACTATAGTGCATGCTTTCTATAGCCAAGGGCCACATTTTAGTAAGGGCTACCCTATTACTGGGTTTAGCCCTGTCTCCATGGTTCTCCTTAAAGTGTTGGCCTAGCATTACCCTGTGCTGCCCTAGAAGAGAAAGAACGTGATGTTTTCATTCTATCAGTCCTTAAGAGGTTTGAGGCATGACTTAGAATACCACTTTAGCTGACTAGAGTTATCTATTGACTGTCCCCTCTCACCTACCCATTCCCCAGACAAACTGGGGTCCTTTGCAGAATTCGGCCTGTCAAGTTCTCACTCCCCAGGAGCCCAGTGTATGGGAGTGACTGACAAATGGCCTGTGGAGGATTGAATTAGATCACGAGAGATGAGAAGGTCTTTGTGCCACTGAGTGGGCAACAGAAAACATTAGGAACACCAAGGCTCTGAACAAGGATGGGGGGACCTGTCTGTATTGACATGGAAGTCTTCAAGATGAAGACTAAAGATTGGAGAAATAGCCATTTATGGTCAAACATGGTTGAACACTGATGGTTTTGTATGGCTGAACTTGGAAGTGAAAACTCTAGAAATGCTGTCTGCCTTAACTGCATGCATTGCTGTGCAGCTGCTTCAAGGGAGGGATTAACACTGATGGCAGAGCTATCTCTTGAAAGGAAGAACTTTAGCAGTGGCCTCTAATTTTAAGTGTGCTAGCTGGCGGAATATGAATCCAGTTTCAAAATTATCCAGAAATAGTTTCTTTCTTGTAAAAGTCAGTTCTCTCTTATTGTATGGGTCCCAAGAATTAAATTTAGATTATCATGCTTGGCAGCATATACCTTTACCTGCTGAACTTTGTCCCAGGCCCTGAACTTTGTCCTTCACCTACCATCCACAGACCTCAGTGAATAGGATAGCCATGTAAAGAGCTTTGTTCTCTTTAGCCCCTGAGCTTATAGAAGCTAGGCCTCTTCCTCTGCGTCTCACAGCCCTCTTCCCTCTGTTCCTCCTCAGGCATCTCATAAAGAGAGTGAAGAGGCTCTGCAGAAGCGCCTTGAAGAGGTCACCCAGGAGCTATGCCGGGCACAGACTAGCCATGCCAACCTCCGGGCGGATGCTGAAAAGGCCCAGGAGCAGCAACAGCGTGTGGCAGGTGAGTACAGTCTCAGTCCCTTTCTGGTGGGGCCCAGATGAGTCTGCTCAGTGACTTTGTCTCACTGTGGGAACCAGAGCAGAGTGGGCCAAGACTGTCCACTAAATACAGAGTAGGACCTAAAAGGATTAAACAGGAGGTGAGGATCGTAGGCAGGAGCAGGGCCTCTAAGGGGTGGATGAGGCAGTGCTGGTAATGAGGATGTAATGGTCAGTCACACTTAACCACCATTCCTCCTGAACCCGACATGGGCACTAGGCTAGCTGCAGTGTTAGCCACAAGGACTAGTCACAACAGTGCCTTCTGGACAAACAGTATGTGGAGGGACAGAAGGTAAATAGTTAACTTTCTGAGATAGATGAGATCTTTGTTACAACTATGCCATTCTGCTGCTGAGGGCAGAGCAGCCATTGATAGCCTGTAATCTGCAGTCCTGGCATTGAAACAAAACTTTATTTACAGCAAGACTGGGTGTGAGCAGCCTCCGGGCCAGCTTGCTGGCCTTTGCTCTAGAAGGCCAGCTATGTCTTTAGCCACTGTATACTCTCTGAGTTAGAAGATGGGATCAAAACGGTAGAATGTGGAAGGGGAGGCCAGCCCACAGAAAGCCTTGAGAAAGGAGTTCACTTGACCTATGTGTATACTAGGGTGAGCAAGCTGACAAGATGAGCAGGACCTTCATCATTCTGTGAGTGGTAATGTGTCAGGAAGATTTGGGGCAGGGAAATGACTTAACTTCACTGACACTTCTCAGAGACATGGTGCAGGGTCAAGATGGGCACTGAGGGCAAGTGTGACTCCAAGGAAGAAAGGGGTGAGATGAGGCAACTGCCACTGTCCAGACCAAGAAAGAGAGTGTGGCCTGGTGGCCACAGAGGCACTAAGAAGGAGGCTAAGAAGGAGTACTGTCAGACTGTGGGTACAGAGCCCCCATTCTTCAGTACGGCAAGACAGCACTCAAGATCCCACACCTGGGACTCAGACTCTCTCTTGCCTTGTTGGGGCTCCATTTGGAAGCAACAGAAAGTAACACCTAGGGCTGAGCTTAGGGGAGAGGGAGTGTCAACTGTGGGACTTCTGAAATGATCCTCTGGGGAGGATGTCTCCCACAGAGAAGGGCCAGGGCAGGTCCTTGGAAGGGCACGGTCACTAGATGTCACACTTCTGCTCTCAGTCTCAGCTCATATGAGCCAGTATTTTCTAGAGAATGAACCTGATGCGATTTCCTCTGAATGTGCTCTGCTGGCTGTTAGTTTCCCACTGGTGGTTCATTTTATCTTGTGGTGCTCACAGATGTTGTTGCCACAGCATGCTTTTCTTTACCAGTCCACAAGAAGTTCCATGCAGAAACGTGCCTCCAGACATATAGCACAGCCCCAAAGGGAGCCTTTGGTGTTCTGAGGCAGTAGCTGAGGTGCCCATCCAGGCATTTCCAGATCCTGACCTCTCTCCTTGCCCTTCTGCAATAGAGCTGCACAGCAAATTACAATCCTCTGAGGTAGAGGTGAAAAGCAAGTGTGAGGAGCTAAGTAATCTCCAAGGGCAGCTCAAGGAGGCCAGGATGGAGAACTCACAGCTCACAGAGAGGATTCGTTCCATCGAGACCCTTCTGGAAGCAGGCCAGGCCCAAAACACAAAGGTCAGTCATTTCTTAGGCCTTTTCAAGGATAGGGTGGACTCCACTGAGCAGAGGGCCTTCAGCCCTGTCCAGTTCCTGCACCTATGAGCCTCGTGGAACCAAGGAGCTCTCTGTTTCTTTCAGGTCAGCCAAGCTGAGGTGGACCAGCAGCAGACTCGGTAAGCTTCAGGGAGGGCTCTAAAGAGCTGTGGGGCTGTAGCTCCAGCTATAGCTCAGGTTGGCCATGGGCCCCTGGAAGCTGGGGCTTTCACTGGAATGTGTGGGTCTCCTTGCGGGGGTGGGGGGGACTCTTCTATAGAGTCCCCCTTTTTAACCTGTCTCTTCAGTGATTTAGAGGACAGAAGACAGACTTGGGTAGGGAACAAAGCTACCTTGCAAGATTTTTTCCATTAGTCTGCTTTCCATTGTTACAGCAGAATACATGAGGCTGGGTACTCTTAAAAAGAAAAGATACTTGCTTAGCTTACAGATTTGGTATCTGGCCTCTGGTGAGGTGCCTCCTTGGCTATCACATCATGAGTGGCACTATGGCAGGATCCATATAAGGAGGAAACTGCTGGTGGTGAGACAGGAAGCCAGGGTCAGGCTTATTGTTTACAACAGCTTGCCTTTATAGAAATGAATTCCTTTTTAGGGCAACACTCCCATGACCGAACTACCTCCCCCTAAGCCTTGCCTCTTAAAGGTACTACTACTCCTTAACACTTGAGGCTTCTATAGCACATCCCTGGATGATGAACACAACAGCAAAACTTAGAGAAAACTGTGCTGTCACTCTCCAGGAGCCAATTTATCTGTGTGAGAGAAAGACTCCTGCTAGCTCCAGTGGTCCATAGGTGCTTTCAGTTTCTGCCAGGTGAAGAGTTTTTAAGGACTGAGGTTCAGAAGTCAATTGAGGAAGCAGACCCTGCCCTCCCTTTCTGTTGGAGTAGTCCAGAGCACAAAGTTCATTTCCTTCGTGAGGTGACTTTCTTGCTGGCCAGACTGTCATCCCCCACCCCAATACACACATACCCTGGTCAGTTGCCATACAGACCCACACCAGGCCATTCTCAGGGCTGTTTATTTGCTGTTGCTAAGGCAAAAGTATCTGGATGGGCCAGCTCAAATCAGGCACAAGTCCTTTTGATCAGAACCTCTGAGTCAGATGCCCACAGGCTTGGAATGTGAATCCTAACTACCATGGTCTAGGACCCCAGAGCAGCCATACGAAGGAGAGGCATGAAGAATGGTCTTCATCTCCCTGCATACTGGAACTGTCCTGGGATATCAGTCAACAAGCGCTCTATCACTGCTAAAGAGTTGTTTCCCAATGTGCTTTGCAGCAAATGCAGATCCCTAGCCATAGCCTGTCTGTCCCTAGGCATCCACCAGGTTCTGTAACTAGTGGTGGTAGGGGATGCTGCTAACAAGAAAACTAGGAACCCACGTGAAGACCCAGAAACCAACCCCCCACCTTTTCTCTCAGAAAGCGTGGGTGAACCTTATTTCTCCTGAAGCTATTTCTGAGGTAGAGAGGTTATACTCAATCAGAGCTTTCTCTTGCATTTTTGAAGCCTGGTGTAAGATACAACTGTAATTCTAACACTTTGAAGATGGAGGCTGGAGGATTACAGATTGAAGGACAGACTAGCCTACAAGACCTTGTATCAGAACAAATCACTTCACATTAACTAAGTCACACTCCAAATAAGAGCCATTAATGTCCTGCCTGGTATTGCTATGTCCAGCAGGAACTGGTTGATTTCCTTCTGAAACAGTGTATCTGTAAGTTGCCTAGGTGGGACCATCCTATTCTGAGCTGGAGTATCAACCCTAAATGTTCCTAACAGCAGCTGCCAAGGAGGTTCTGGTCAGTGTGTTTCTGCCAATGATCTGCATTCTCTCCTTCCTCGGGGTCTTGTCCTGAGCGTGCTCTGGGTGGTTTGGAAAGAGATACTTGTATATCAGAAGGAGTAGTGGGGTTTGAAGGTGAAGTCTAGGTTCCAGGGCCTGAAACCCATAGCCACAAAGCCCATGAGAGTCTTCAAGGCCAGGTCTGCTATATTCAGACTGAACATAGGAAGCTGTGCCAGGTTGAACCCATTATTAGGGTGGTCAGGAGGGCCATGTGTTCAGCCCTTGCTGACTATAGTTGATGTTACTTACTGTGAATTAGAATAGTGTTTTCAAAATGCTCTTGACCATGGCCTCCCAGAAGAAACTTGGATGTGTGTGTTCCCCTCTAGCTGACACTGGTAGTCAGATCCCTGCATCCCTAGACTGGTGACAGCTCCCCTCTGCCAAGCTTCCCCTGGCATCTCAGAGTTCCTCAAGATGCTGATTCTGAATATCATTGATGTCTTAGGATTTTATTGCTGTGAAGAAACACCATGACCATGGCAAGTCTTAGAAAGGAAAATATTTAATCGGGGCTGGCTTACAGTTTAGAGGTTTAGTTCATTCTCATCATGGTGGGAAGCACAGCATCACACAGCAGGCATGGTGCTGGAGAGGCAGCTGAGAGTTCTACATCTGGATCTTCAAGCAGCAGGAAGTGACAGTAACACTGGCCAAGCTTGAGCTTCTGAGACCTCAAAGCCTTCCCTCATCTTGCCACACTTTCTTGTACAAAGCTTCACCTACTTAAGCAAAGCCACATCTCCTAATAGTACACTTCCTGTGGGCCTATGAGGGCCATTTTTATTTAAACCACCCAAATGACCACTTGTGGACTTTGGGTTTTACATATCTGGGTCATACCATCTGTTCTACATTCTCCTGCAGAAGATATCACATTAAGATGTTCATTTGAGGCTCATCCCTAAGAGCCTTGAGTATAGCTTTTATTTCTATGTGGTGAAGGTTGATGAAGCTCACTCTAGAGCGCTGGAAAGATGGGACTGAACATCCTAGTGTGATAGGTTGTCTTCAGCTAATTCCTCAAGCTTCAGTCTCAGAACTAAGAAGGAGCTTGGAAGGCTCAGAAGAGTTAGAAATCAGTGAGCCCTTAAGAGCTGCTGTGAACAGTGGTACCCCGAGTTTCATTGGGAAAGGTGATAGCACTGTCTGAGTCCTTAGCACAGTTCTAAGGGCCAGTGTGCACCAGAGAGAAGGGTCAGCTGATAATGGACTGTGGTGCCAAGTAGGACCTGGACTAGAAGAAAGAAGATCTTAAAAACTGTTTGACTCTCACTTGGGTCTGTGCCCTGACTCCTGCACTTAAGGTGGGTGGAGAAAGTCTAAACAACTAGGTAGGCTTTTCTGAAGCTTGTGGGAGTAACCTCAAGCTGGGCCAGGTGCCCAGGAGAGGAGAAAAGAGTTCTTGGAGCCAGGACTGAAACCTCACGGTGCCCCCTTCCCCCTTCAGTCTCAAGGAGTTGGAGTCACAGGTGACGTGTCTGGAGAGAGAGACCAGTGAGCTCAAGGAGGCCATGGAGCAGCAGAAAGGGAAGAACAATGTGAGTAAAAGGTGCCTGCAGTGGGTGGGGTAAGGGTGTCGAGAGGGGACCTATGGACAAAGTCCTCCCGAAATCACATGAAGACACTGCAGACCACCCAGACTCCATGGGACCTGTCTTTGCCCCAGCTCCTTTCCCATTGTTTGTGCTGGGAGTGTCCAGTGTGTAGTGAGCCAGCCTCTCTTCTGCCTCTTCACTCCCACACAGTCCTCAGCTATCCCACAGCAGACTGCCCAAGCATGGAGCCACCTCTGGGCTGTTGGCCTTGTGATCCCTTTGAGCAGTTCAGGTTAGGGAGGGTGATGCCATGAGACACAAAGAAGCCATGCTCTCAGGTGACAACCGCTCCACCGAGGCTGCGCTTGCACTCGCCTTGTCACAGTGCCCCATAGAAAATGAAGCTTCCTAAGGAGTCTCCAGCCAGAACTGTGCCAGGGCCGTGCTTTCTGTTTGGGGGCTAGCTCCTCACTTCCTCTTTCCTGAAAATAGCAGGTCACTTTACTCTGTGCCTTGACCATTTCTACTTTTGCCCACAGTATCTATAGTCTTTGTATTGAGCACTTGCCCTGAGAGGCCATGTGAACATAGACCAATAAAAAGAAGGGTCTGTGGGCCCTGCCTTTACTGAGACTAGTCGGAGGTGGCCAGTGGGGACCGGGCTATAATCGGCTCATACAGGCTGCTGACTTTCTCTGATTCCCTCTAGGACCTCCGAGAAAAGAACTGGAAGGCCATGGAGGCACTAGCCTTAGCTGAGCGGGCTTGTGAGGAGAAGCTACGAACCCTGACCCAAGCCAAGGTAGGAGCAGCTGTCCATCCAGCGTGCTTTGCTCAGCCAGGGCTGCCACAGCAGTACCCATCTGCTTTAGCAAATCGTGAAACACACAACCATGACAGGCAAGCTTTGGCCTTGGAGTGTTTCCTGTAACCAACTCAGTGTCCCCCAAGTTCCATGTTCTCTTCTTTCACTTCCGCCCTCCTTCCTTCTTTTCATTTTTCCCTAAGATGGAGAAAAGAAATTTGTGTTCTTGATGTTTTTTGAGAGGAACAGAGACTCTGAGCAAACTCAGGGTTATGCAGCTTAGGGATTTTATTTTCATCCTGGGCTGAGTTGAATATTACCTGTTTCTCAGGCCCTGTGATATTCTATTGCATCTCAAGGAAATAATCTTAGCAATGAGCATCTGGGCAGGAAAGTCGTCTAGGGCCCTTGGTTGGCCAAGAGCCAGCCTGGAGTCTCATCCCCAGCAGTAGTAGCACTGAAAGTTCCCTGTGCGCCTATGCTCTGTGCGCCTATGCTCATCACACATTTCCATCCCATGTAAAAGGCTATCTCCTTCCAGCATCACTTACATAGACGGAGTGTCCATTTTCAGAAGACAGGCATTTTAGTGACTCATGGTTCTCTTGGGAAGCCTGAGGGTTCTCCAAAGGAAGGTCTGGAGAAGGCTAGCCATGGCCACATCACACTCTTAGAGCTGAAATTAGATTCTTGGAGTCTTGGACTTTTTGTCCTAGAAATGACCCATGACCATCTGGCCCATGTTGTGGCAAATGTGGAAGTTATGGCCTGAGCTGGCTCAATTATGGCTACACAGGCAAGCAGGTTGGGGTAGAGGGTCAACTTACATGTCATGGTTTATAGATAGCCAAAGTGCTGCTCTCAAGGTTGGGATTCGTGTCACCCTAAGCCTCAAGCCATGCCTGCTGGTGAGGAACTGCCAGTGGGTTCAGTCTGTCTCAGATTTAGATAGAACTTTGCTTTTAGGTCAGAGTTCCCTGGAACCATCCCCAAGATTTATGTCATGAGGGACCGTGGTTGTCCTGGGCTTTGTCTCATGGCTTCTTTAGTTCTTCTCTGGCTCTTTCCTACATGCTGTGCTTTGAGTAGGAGCTGCTGGCTCCCTCTGGAGGGCCAGTGAGGAGTGTCAGGCTTGGGTCACCTTCACTGTGTTCTTTAAGTAGGCCTATGGTGGGAATTTGGTCCCCTGCTCCTCCAGGGTAGCTGGAGGTGAGCCTCTTCACCTCTGTCCCTGTCCCACTGGCTCTCACCCTGGTGGCTGCTGGGGATTCCTTGATTCTACCTTCACAGTTTGTACCTGTTAGACACCATGTACCTTCCAGCTCTTCCTGCCCCCACCCTGCCCTAGCTGTATACTTCAGCTTGGTTCTTATATATGTATGTGTATACTTGCACATACAAGCTGGAAAGGGAAGGTTTATAGGACCAGAGTGTCCGCTGCTTCTCACAAATAATCAGGGACATAGAATAAACAGCCTAGCCTCCCCTGACCTGTCCCGCCCATGCAGTGCTGAGGATGTGCCCCTCTAGGGGCATAAGCTCAGTGCTGCCCTTCTCTCTCCCACCCTCCAGGAGGAATCAGAAAAGCAGCTCCATTTGGCTGAGGCCCAGACCAAGGAAGTCCTATTGGCCTTGCTCCCAGACCTCTCCATCTCAGCACATCAGGTAGGAAGACTGGCTCTCCAGGACCCCACTATTGTCAGGGAGCAACCTGGCCAAACCATGCTTGTTTCCATGCAGAATTATGCTGAGTGGCTGCGAGAAGTCAAAGAGAAAGGCTCTGAGCTGCTAAAGAAACCACCTGCTCCCCTAGATTCCTCCTTGGTAGGTGATGCTGCTGGGTATGGGTCCTCTTCCAGCCCCTAGGAATCAGCCCAGTTTTTTTTTTTTTTGTTTTTGTTTTTTTGTTTTTTTTAAGTGAGTCATCGAGAGAAAAGACTAACTAGGCTCCTGATTATTCTTTTGCCCTCAGGATATAGTCTCCAAGTTGAGGGAGGCTGAAGAGACCCAGAACTCCTTGCAGGCTGAGTGTGACCAGTACCGCACCATCCTGGCAGAGACGGTGAGCAGGCAGGGGCAGCCTTGGTGGTGACTATGGCTTGGTGTTCCTAGGGCACTGCCAGGAAGAGCTTGGAGTCTTTAGGGCAGGAGATAGCGTGGTTCTGTGTAACCTCTAGTAGCCCTCTTGCCCCCTCTGGGCTGCATTTCTTTAGCTAGGTGGTAAAGGTGATAGACAAAGCTCTTGGGTTTTGCTGTTTTTAAAGGTTTGGGGCTAGGAGAGATGGTTGCAACAGGGATGCCTGGGCAGGCCGGGAAGGACCAGGCAGACCTGGTTTGATTCCAAGGACAGCAGGAGTTCTGACAGCTTTATTGGACCTCATTTTCTGATAAAGCCCTGCCAGTACCAGCTTCTTTCCCTTGTGACACTCAGTCCAGCAGTCAGTGGGGCAGAACAGTGCCACAGGAAGATAGAGTATGTCTGTGGAGTGAAGCTAAGGAGGGAGAGGCTTGCTTCACTGTCACCTCCCCTTCAGGAGGGTATGCTCAAAGACCTGCAGAAGAGTGTGGAGGAGGAAGAACGGGTGTGGAAGGCCAAGGTGGGGGCTGCTGAAGAGGAGCTCCAGAAGGTATGGCTGGCCTACATTCTTCCCCAGAGCTTGGTGCCACAGCATGGGTGGGCACCTGAGCTGGCAGGATCCAGGACTCTCCCCTCAGATTCTTATGCCTAATGGATGGGTCTTCTTCCCCTTGTAGTCCCGGGTCACAGTGAAACACCTGGAAGGTGTTGTAGAGAAGCTGAAGGGAGAACTTGAGAGCTCAGATCAGGTACGTTCGCTTCTGTTTGGAGGTTCGCTTTCTTTGTCCTATAAATTTGCTGGTCACTTTCTAACAATCATGCAAAGATTTCATGACAGTCATGGGTCCTTGTTATTTTTTTCCTCATGGACCACATGTCCAAGGAGGCCATTGCTCTTCTGAGCAAGGACTTTGTCATCTTTAGCGTATGTGATAAGCTTTTACAGCCTCAGTGGCCTGGGAGCCATGGGCAGTGCAGCTCTGCCCAGCAGTGGCTTTGGTTGTAGACCTTAGAATGCAGACATGTGCTTGGGAGGGCTAGGGGACTACTGCTCTTGAAGATACTGCAGCAAGTCCTGACCTTTGTAAATGTACCCTCTGTCCTAAGCTTGGCCAGGACGTCTTAGAGCTGTTCTGCCCACTCCTCCTGAGGGCTGAGGACTGTTCAGGGCCCAGCAGGACTGTATTTAGGTTTGACACTCAATGAGGGGCTGTCTTGGTACAGACTGTTTTTTTTTTTTTTTTTTGAACCTCAGTTTACCCAGTAGCCTATTTACCCTTGCTTATTTCAGAGTCAGCCACACCTGGCGTCTATCATTCCAACTGTATAATCAGAGCTTCTGCTGGCCATTGAGAGGCTCTAATTAGTGTCCATGTCTGTCCATGTCCAGGTGAGGGAGCACACATCACTTCTGGAAGCAGAGCTGGAGAAGCACATGGCAGCTGCCAGTGCAGAGTGCCAGAATTATGCCAAGGAGGTGGCAGGGGTGAGTGAATCCACCATTCCTAGGTCCTGGTCCTGAATGGTCTCTGCCCCATGAAGCCTAGGCTATTCCCAGTGGTTCCTTCTTAACTATTTGAGAGCGTGTCAATAAGAGCCTTAAAAGTAGTTTTTAGACTTTGCCCCAAAGCTCTGCTGATGCCCCTTTGGAGGGCAGATTTCAGAAAAGCAGCCCCAAGATGGGCCGGAGCAGAGCCTTTCTTGTGAGAGTACCTCCTGCTTTAGCTGGCCCATCAGCCTGTGGCCTCTACCAGGCTTGCTGCTGTCATTTTTAGCTGGGACTGGATTTCAGTCTGCTACTGTCTTCTGATTTCAGGAGCAGAACTCCCAAGTCTGGCACCTTCCATCTAGTTTTGGTTGCAAACTTTTGCTCTAACAAGAGACAGTGGGCAGATGTTTCTAAGGCCTGGGTTGGTGTACCATCGTTTCTAAGTCAACTGTCAGGAAATGGTAACTGTAGGACACCTGCTCCTTCCAGGCCAATCTTCCAGGGCTAGGTATGGACTCACTGGAACTGATTTTCTTTCTTTTTTTTTTCCTCTTTTACCCTCCCCTGGCTGTTTACCCTGAAGTTAAGGCAGCTTCTATTAGACTCTCAGTCTCAGCTGGAGGAAGCCAAGAGTGAAGCTCAGAAACAAAGCACTGAGCTTGCCCTGGTAGGTTGGCTTATGTCCTGGGCAGGGGAGCATGACATCGGGACATGCATGCGGTGCGTGCGGGTGTGTGTGCATGCATGCATGGGTGCGTTTAACTTGATGTGCTGTTTTGACTCTGCAGCTTAGTCATATAGTACAGACTTGGTAGGACTTTGGCAGTATGCCTAAAACTCTGAGCTGGGCTTGTAGCTTCCAGGGGCCAGGCTGTGTATACATTCCATTTCCTTTGGGAAAACCCGGACCCTGCTCAGGATCAAGAGCTGTGGGACATAGAGGCTTTGTTAGCCTGTTTCTCTACCTGACTAGTCCAGGACATAGGCCCCTGACATTACAAGGGGTCCCTCATTGCCTTTTGGTGCATGCCTGTGTTTCCTGCAAGTTTTCCTGCTTTAGTGATGGCTCAGGCCCTGCCAGTCTTACAGTTACACAGGGCAGCCTGTCCCCTCTGCCAGGCACTGGGAACACCTAAACCTGCAGAGATGGGAGGGAGGGGCTGCACTGTGCAGATTACCTTAGAGGCCGCTCTGTTCTCCCAGTTTGTAGCTGCTGTGTCTGATCCCAAGTCCAGGCTGCCAGTTGAGCTCCGTCACGGGGGGTATGCCATCCCCAGCTCTGGCTGTGGCAGCAGCAGCCTGTCAGCCACAGCTGTGTTGTTGGGTCTGCACTGTCATCTTGAAAGCCTTTAAGTAGTGTCAACCTTTGAAATTTGGAGATTGAACATAGGGAGCTCTGGCCAGGAGACTGGGTCTGGTGTGTTAGGCTTAGCATCCTCCACACTGTCTTCTAAGACCAGCATGGGCTCCTAGCTCACTGATCCAGCACCTAGGCCTTGCCCAGACTACCACACCAGAAGTGGGTATTGCCCAGGCCAAATTACCTGAATCTAAGGCTGTTAATTCTCAGGCATTTGCTAAGTTGGGTCTAGGTGAGAACTCCCCCACCCCACCTCCAAAGGGTGCAGCCCAGGTAAGGCATGCACACAGAGCATGCCTGCCAGGGGTTCTTGTCATCTTTCGGTTTCTGCCTGCTGGGCCTTTTGAAAAGGCCGATTTAGGGTAGTCTGTCAGGTAAAACTTAAGTGGAGTCTGAGACTGTCCAGATTTCCTGAAGAACTTGTACTTGAGTTCTGTCTTCAGGCCTTCTCTGACTGGGACCTTTCTCAAACAACCTGTGTGACCCTGCTGTCCATCAGATGGGAGGCCTAGAGGCCTAGTGGCTTCAGGGCCACTATATTGTGCAACTTGTCCCCAGCGACAGAACTCAGAGAAATGGGACATTACAAGGCAACAATACCATCTTGTCAGGCTAGAGAGAAGACTCAGAGGTTAAAACACTGTTTGTTCTCTTCTAGAGTTCAATTCCCAGCAACCACATGGTGGCTCATAACCATCTATAATGACATCTGATGCCCTCTTCTTGCCTGCAGTGATACATGCAGGCAGAACATTGTATACATAATAAATAAATAAATCTTTAAAAAACAAAACAAACAAAAAGCCATCTTGTCTGGGTCCCAAAAAGGCCATGAGCAGGAGACTACATTCTTAACTGGAGTGTGGCATATTGTCAGCCGCCTCTTTTCCATATGGACTCCTTGGTATATGTGGTCTACATCTACTGAAGTAACTTTGCTCCAGGAGTTGGGGTGGGGACATCAGTTCACCTCAAAAAACACACGTGGCTCCCATGGGCTTGTTGGCCTCAAGGCCTCTGTTAGGCTTAGAGTGGAGTGTGTAGTCCTGGTCTACCCTTCCTGGGCACATGTGTGCTCTTCTCTCTCTCTCTCTCTCTCTCTCTCTGTGCGTGCGTGCATGGCTACATGTCACCAGCTGTGTATTTGCACAAACACACCCCTTCCTGTTTCAGGTCAGGCAGCAATTGAGTGACATGAAGAGCCACGTAGAGGATGGTGACGTGGCTGGGTCTCCAGCTGTCCCTCCAGCCGAGCAGGACTCTATGAAGGTTAGGGTGATGAGCTGGTCCTCAGGTGGTACTGAGAGTGGGCAGCCTCTGTGCTGACTTAACTGAGTGTATGTGCTTCAGATCCCCATTGCTAGCCACCCTCCCCGCCTTGCTTGGTCTGGATGAGAGGTACCCAGAATGTAAGGGCAGTTAGCTAAGGCCTTCAACCCTCCTAACACCAGGGCCTCCTCGATAGGCCTGCAGCTTGGGTTCAGGTCTGTTACAAAGGAGATTTGTCTCCAGGTGTGCCCCTTTCTCAGGTCATTGCTAGCAGGATATCTGCCTTCCAGAGTTTTGACCAAAAGAACAGCTACCAAGAGCAATTGGCGGGAGACTGGGACCTGTTGTTGGCTCCCTTTGTGGAGCTGGGATCTTCCTCATGGCTTTGGGGACTTTCCTACCCTGGGAGTTTGGTGAAAGGCTCCTTAGTTTGCCATGTTTCTTTGGCATCTCTTTTCTCTGCTTCTCTCCTGAGTCTGATGCACTGTCTCCTCAGAAATGAGAGTGTTAAGAGTGACTCACGTGGACAGGGAGTCCCAGCAGCAGCTAGAGGCAGATCCTCCAGTTTGGGTCTGTCCCTTGAGGGTTCTGGGACAGACTCTCCAGTCGCACGTGCTATGTTTCCACACAGCTGAAAACACAACTGGAGCGGACAGAGACCGTCCTGGAGGATGAGCAGACACGGCGGCAGAAGCTCACAGCTGAGTTTGAAGAGGTTAGTTAGCCCCTGCCAGGTGGCCCTCAGCCCTTTCGGGCTTTCAGGCTGTCCTGAGAGCTTGGGCATCATCTCTACCCTCCCCAGCTTTCCCACCAGGCAGTTTCCTCATAGGCACTAGTGCTGAGTCTGCCCCATGAGCCTTCTGGGTGTCCACATCTTTGGGGGAATCCTGAAGGCCTGGGTCCTCGTAGACTAAGCTGCTTGCCCATGTTGATCTGGCCGTGTCGATTAACCTGAGCTGTTGCCTTCTTAGGCTGGAGATTCCCCCACCTCAGCCCCACCCCTAGGTGAACTTAACCAGGTTTGATTGCTAGGCCTCTCACTCAGACCTGTCTCCTCTCTGACAAGGCTCAGAGCACAGCCTGTCGGTTACAAGAAGAGCTGGAGAAGCTCCGTGCTGCTGGCCCTCTGGAGTCTTCAGGAATAGAAGAGGTTATACAGCTGAAGGTAGCGGATGGAGCTGGGGTATGGGTTGGACTTGTAGGTCTTCAAGGCTTTGTTCACTGTCTTAGTCACTGTTGTATTGTTGTGAAAACACACCATGACCAAAGCAACTCTTACAAAAAGAAAGTGTTTAATCGAGGACTTGTTTACAGTTTCAGAGGTTTATTCCTTATCACGGCAGCATACATGGTGTTGGAGCAGTAGTTGAGAGAGCTGCATCCTGTTGCACAGGCCAAGAGTAGTGGACTTTGCATGGGCTTTTGAAACCTCAGATCTGACCCCCAGAGACATATTTCCTCCAAGGCTACATCTGCTCCAATAAGCCACACCTCTTAATTCTTCTCAAATAGTGCTACTACTCCCTTATGACTACGCATTCAAGTATATGAGCCTGTGGAGGTCATTCTTATTCAGATCACCACAGTCATTCTTGGCCTTGGACGGGGGCCAGTCCAGAGAACTGCCCAGGCACTCACTTCCCTTGCTATACCTAGTGGAGGGCGCTTGAAAGCACTAAGTCGCTTCTCAGTTACATGCTAGTGTTGTTATTTAAATGTAAGCTCTGTCTGGCTTGAAGTCATGTTTCAGGTACACACTGTGGCCTTCACACTGGGCAGTGCACAGTAAACCATCAGGCCAGGAAGCTATCCTGGCAGCAGCAGAAGTTGACAGGACACAGGTGGAATTGTCAGCCAAGGCTTTCCTTCCAGCCAGCACTATCTGAATAACCAGATATGCCATGTGTTCATGGAAGTCCTCAGAGCTAGCTCTTCTTCTGGTGTATTACGTGAGGCCTGACTTCCTCCAACCCTCTGGCATGCAGGAGAGACTAGAAAAGGAGAAGAAGTTAACAAGTGTCCTGGGGTGTGCTGCCACAAGACTTCAGGAGCTTTTGAAGATGACTCAGGAGCAGCTGACAAGAGAGAAGGACACCGTGAAGAAGTTGCGAGAACAGCTGGAAGAAGCAGTAAGTCCTTGTGCAGGTTGGGCTGCAGGGCTACCCTCCAGGCCTCAGTGGTTTGCTCCATGCCTTTTAGGGCCCCAGGGAAACAGGACACTGGGGATAGAGAGAGAAGAACAGGGGAGCTGAAGCTACACTGCTAGCTTGTCCTCACTCTGCAGCCTCCGTGGGCTGGGCCCTTTGTGTACAGAACCACAGATTCTCAGCCACACTCAATGCCTTACCTTCCTCTCATCATAGGGTCCCACCAATCCCTGTGCATGCATCCCTCCAACCCCTGGAGTCAGCTCTGGGCCTCTGAAGTGCCTGGAGGTGCCTGTGGAACTGCCCCAGAAAAGGCTTTGTGGGTCCTGGGCATGGGGCAAGTGGGGGTGCCTGGACTCCTGGCCTGGCCTTTCCTTCATGTGTCTACTTTGTTCACAGGAGGATGGTAACAGCTCAAAGGAGGGAACCTCCGTCTGAGTCTCCTCGGCAAACTGTTCAACTTACCAAAATGCCTTACACATTCCTTACAAATAAACCAACCAACACAGCGTTATCCAGGCCCAACTTCCAGTGAAGCCATTGGAGACAAGTCTCAGAACCACAGAAATAAATCTTCCAGACCCTCAGTCTGTAAAAGAACCTTTGTCACATTTGATAAACACTATTCCCAGGAGCAGCCCTGGACCACCTCGAGCAGACGCCAAAGCCCTCATCAACGCTGACAGACCAGGGTGTGCTGGGAGTCCAGGACGCTCGGGATTTATGTCAATCAGTGCAATTGTCTGTATTTCTCAGTGGGGCCGGGTCGGGAAGCAACAGGCCAGGTGGTGAGTTCTCAGAGGCTAATGAGCAGACTGGAGGGCCTCAGCCCAGCCCAGCAAAGCTGCAGCCCCTCACCCCTGGAAGTTGCCAAGCAGAACTGACATGTGACTGCCTGGATGTCAATGCCATTAAAACCAACGTGTTGCCCGGCACTTGGGTCTTGTCTGATCTTCTGCTGGGCCTTCTCCATTATAGCCCAGGAGGAGCCAAGAGTGGCTGTCAGCTGAGACAGTTTCTCTGAAGGCTGGGTTGCTGACCAATAGCATGGAAATGAAGCCCACTGCTTCCTGCTTGTCTACATCCCCACCCTCAGTCATTTCCAAGTTCCAGTGTTCTTGGAGCAGGTTGGGAGCTCAGTCCCATCAGGGATCTGGATAAATGGCTATGCCTTGGGGCTGTTCTCAGGTGCTGCCACCAACTGCCCTCAGGTAGAAGCCATGCTAGATTTTCTGTGACCTCAGAGCTAGGAGTTCTTGGTGGCCCAACAAACCTGATCTAGGGAAACCTTACCAAAGTGCTATATGGGCTTGCATAAAGGGACTTGGAGTTTATGTGAGAAGTAGTCACAGTAGGGTGTGAACCACTGGGAAGGGAAGGCTCTGAACAGCTTCTGGTTCCTGTGACAGGCTTCATCCAGTATTGTCAAGCTTTTCAATCAAGCAGAAGTTCATATCCCCTAAGCTGTCACCCTCTAAATTCTGAGATTTGCCTGGCTGAACTTGGCTGACCCTTGGATGCTAAGTCGTGTGGGGGTAAGGGTGACTGAAGGGTGCAATTCCTACACTGCCCTGTGATTTGCATCACATGGTTTCCTGGGTGGTAGGTGGCACTCCTGTTAGCTGTCACAGGAATCTTGGAAAACATCAGTATTCTATGTCCTTTAGTCTCCTCACACTGCAGAACATCTGCCAAGGTTTTGACACTATACCTCAAACCACGTACTCTGGCCCCAGCTCAGGAAGCACCAATGAGCCACCAGGACAAGGCACCTGGTACTTCTGTATTAATGAACAGGGAGGTGCTGGAAGGGTGCCCTGGGATATGGTGCTTGGTTGCAGGAGAGGGAAGGTGGCTGATAAAAGTATTAAGGTCATGTGGATAGGCAGTGCATGACAGGAGGAGACAGTTTTAGAGCAAGGAACAATTATACCTGTTATAAAACTTTTGAATGAAATTCTCAGGACTGGCCAGTGGCTTCTCACTGGGTTACTGAGTAGGATGAGGTAACAGGAAATAATAATGCTTGCATGGGTCCAGCTCTGCATGGCTCACAGGAACTCTTTAACTCAGTGGTTCTCAACCTTGTGCTGAGACCCTTTAATACAATTCATGTTGTGGTGAACACCCAACCATAAATTTATTTTTGTTGCTACTTCATAACTGTAACTTTGCAACTGTTATGAATGTAATGGAAATACATTTTCTCATGGTCTTAGACAATTCTTGTGAAAGGGTTGTTACACCCACACACGCACGCATGCACACAACCCCAAGGGGTCACAACCCACAGGTTGAGAATTGCTGCTTTAAGCAATCTGAGGCGAATTGAACCTTATGGGAATAAAATTCACGAAGCCCAGACAGGTTAGTATTGGGGAAGTCCTGGAACTAGTAGCCCCCATGCTTAGAGAGATGCCCTCTGGTGGCACAGGAGCAGGGGACCACACTGCACTTTTATTTTCTCTTTAAAGACAGGGTTTCTTTGTGTAACAGAGTCCTGGAACTTGCTTTGTAGAACTCAGAGATCTGCCTGTCTCTGCCCGCTGAGTACTGGGATTATAAACCTGGGAAACTCCAGGGTCTTAGCCATGGCTTCTGTCTATCACTGTACTCCTCAGGCCACCAGTGGGAGTCATGCCTTCCCTTTGGAAGGGAGGGAGGGGGTAAGACAGTGACGGCACAGGGCTTGCCTGGGCACCTTGTGGGCAGGCTCAAAGGGCTTGTCAGTCTTCCCTGGCCCAGTACCACCACCTCCTGGGCCAGAAGAGGGGGGTCTGAGTTTGCAGGAGCAGCAGCTAGACCTGTCTGCCCAGCTGTTCCTAAATAAGATTCTATCCGTGGGACTTTGAAGCAGAGTAAAGCAACTAAGCAGTGACCTTTTGCAGAGTGTGAAAAGAGGTCATCAGGTGCTTCCATCTACCACCTAGTTGAACATGGTAAACACCACAGGGGCCTGGCAATCACCTGTCCACTAAGGCTAAATGCTCAAGCAGTCCAGGCTTCCAGTGACTTGGCAGAGGAGCTGGGAATAACAGGTATCATTCCTCTGGAGACACTGCTCTCCTGGGATACTACACTTCCTCCAGTACCAGAGCTGCCTTTAGAAAGAGATGTCCTTGATGGCCAGCATTCTACGACCCATGCCATCAGGGCTGGAAGCTCTACTGCACAGAACACGGCTGTAACAAGCATGTTGCTTTGGTCATCTTTCATGACTCACTGAAAGTGTGGCCCACAAGCAGGAAGCTGGCCTGTAGGCAGCTGCATGGGGCAGTGCAATAAGGACAGGAACACAGGCCACCTCAGCAAGGAAGGCCTTGGTAGACAGGAGGCAAAGACACCTTCCACAGATGCCTTCTCACTGAGCTCTCTAGGTTTGGGTCTTTTTTTCTTTCACCCCTTTCATGTCATCTACTAAACACACCCAACCTTTAAATTCCAAGGCTTAAAACACAACTGGAACACCCCACAGTAGCAGGGATAGCAGGGTTAGAATCATGGCATCTGGGCTTGTTACAAGTCAGGCTGCCCAGTTAGGTGAGCTTTGCCTCTGTGATGGCTACTGAAGGGCTAGCTACAGGCTTTCCAGCTGCCCTGGCCAGCTGAACAGATGCCCTACTATGTGACTCAAGCCTCCCCAGGAGCCCTGGTTCCCCTAGCAGAATGTCCCTTCTAGTGGCAGCCTGAACCTTATTTCAAAATGGCTCCAAGTCCTTGGGTTACATGAATAAAGCTGTCAAGGACCTAGGCAGTTCTGTAATAAGACCACAACTGAACTATCCAAGTCATAGCTGTTTTCCTAATAATCTGGGAAGTAGCCAACTTCATAGCCAACTCCTGATGGCATTCTGTCAGCACTGGCCTCAGGAGCATCTTTCTCAGGAACTAAGGCGACCCACTAGATGAACCCCAAGTTGGCTTTCCACAGACATTTTAGTATGTTAACACTTGAGAGTGTAAAGGTCTTCTAAAAATGGCATATACTTGGCATTTTGTCCTTAACCAATGTCAACAAACATGTAAACCTTAACTGCAGTAGAATTGAAATACTTGTTAGCACAACTTAGGGCCCAGACTGGGTGTCTTCTGAAACTTCCCAAAAGCCAACTACAGGAGACAGACAGGTTCCAGGAACCATTAACCATTTCTTGAGTTGTTCACTTACACAATGCTTAAAACTCAGGTGCACTCCTGTCCTTCACACACCTGTATGCTTGAACTTCTGAAACAGTTGTGGTGTTGGCAGTGGAGCCACACTTCACAAACAGAAGGTCTTGAAAGTCCTGGATAATACCTGGGCCAACTGCAGGGCTGTTACTGACCTCACGGGCTATGGGGCCTGGTACAATGGCTACTAAGAGCTATTTCACATAGAGATTCAGGATGAAGAATGACAAGCAGCCAGCTTTTTAGGGGAGTCTGATAAAAGTACAGATAGCCATTTTGCATGCAAAATCATTCAGATATTTGGAATAGGAAATGGATGTTCAACTTTTAAATTAGCATTCTCATTTGTAAACTGTGACCCTAGTTCTAATCAGAAAACCTAGAGGACTCACCACAGAGGGAAAGGTTGCTGGTTTGTTTGTTTTGTGTCAACCTGACACAAGCTAGGGTTATCTAAGAGGAATCGTCATCTGAGAAAATGCCCCCATTAGATTGCCCTGGAGCCAAGTCTTTAGGGGCCTTTTCTTAGTTGATGACTGATATAGAAGGGTCCAGCTCATGGGCAGCACCAGCACCACTCCTGAGCTTATGGTCTTAGGGTGTGAGTAAGCAAGCCAGTATACAGCATTCCTCTATGTCTGAGTTCCTGCTCTGGCATCCCTTAAGAATGAATTCTAGGAGTTGAAAGATGTAAATAAACTCTTTCCTCCCCAAGTTGTTTTTGGACATGAGTTTATCACAGCCAAATAAGTAGGTAAGTAAGTAAGTCAAATTCTTTATCTCCAATTCAGACAAATAATCACACAAAAGGTAAATCACAAATGCTTCCTTTATTACATAAAGCCAGCATTGCTATTTCTACGTTCAGCTGTCTGTGCATCTCTATATTGTTCTGTGTCATGTCTATGATGTTAACAATCACTTGCAAATGTCGTACCTGCTTTGTGTTTCACACACAGCTGGTAAACTGCTCTAGGAATTTGCATCCTACCAGGCCCCAGAGGAAATGTACTCAACACTCTTCCATATCTCACTGTACCAGATGCAGCATGGTTCTGAAGAAGAAATTAAAGATCAACAGCACCCTGGCTTATTAATACACTGCTTTACCATTTCTCATTAATTGATTACAATGAAGCCTTAATTTGCAACATAATTAGTCGTTATAAGACACTGGACATTTTCCTGAGGATATACCATGATTTATTTCTAAGACTCAAAGTCACTGTAAGCAGTTTCCCAGCCCGGGGAGCCTCTTACTGCAGGTACAGGGCTGTTTCCTGCATCTAGCACCATGCTCTGGATGGTGCTCTGCAAGAGCAACGTGAACTTTAAGCAGACACAATTCTGAAGCAGTCTCATGACACATCTGATTGAAAGAAGACTACCTGGCTTAGTCTTACTGCTGTTAGTGTATATTAGTGTTGTACACATTATAAAGAAAATTATATCTCATTTTGTTTAAGTCAAGGAAAAATAGAGAATCTGGATGGAAATTATACATAGATAACAATCTTCTAAGCAAAAGAAACAAAAGTAACTGCTGAGGTTAGCGAGGATTAGTTCGCTTCACATTTGCCTTGTACTGTTTTGTGCACTGTGTTATTAAAAATCCTGAGCTTAACAAAATCTTTACAAGTCACCTCACAAAAATAGGCATTTGGCCAATAAGAATTTAATTCCATACCAATGAAACTTTGGAGGCTAGATATATATAGGGTGGTGTTGTTTGCACACATCTACAGAATTTTTAGTTTACTCTAAAAGATGACAAGACAAATTCCCCCCAGTGAGATCCTGGCCTAGTATACTTGCTTTACTTCTATAGTGAAAGGATAGTGTTAAACATGGAAGCTTTCAAGTAGTGGCACTGGCTGACGATCTACACAGGGGACCCTTCAAAGGCTACAATTAAGGAGCCGCCTAGCTTTTCAGCAATACAAGTCCGATTGAGGTCTTCTGGTCCATTTGCTTGATATTCATGCTTTATGCCTAGAAAGAAAAACAAATTCTATTTAGAATTATGCAGCAGCTTACTTATTTCCCTAAGGTAGCAAACTAATCTAAAGACCCTTGTGTATTATAGACCATGGAATGCTATCCAATTGTTGGAAGAAATAATGTATAAGCACATGAATCAAAATGATAACCTCTTACACTGAAAGCAGCCACAAAAGCAAGTGAACATTTTGTTATGATTCCATTTATTTAATTCTACATCAGCCCCAGCTAATGTATGCAGTTAGATGCCCGGGTATCAGTTACCACTGGGGTTCAGGAAAAGGTAGAGAATAGTGCAAATGAAAGTGAGCATCAAGAAAGGTTTTGTGGGGATGGTAATTAGATAAAAACAATCATTATGTTCAATCTGTGAGCATTCAGATTTCTATAGTAATTTATAATATACACCTTACTAAAGATGTTATAATTCAATAAAAGGCAGGCCCAGTAATTTTTTCCTGATATTTAAAGCAAATGGAAATATGGTGGCTGGAGACATGGCTCAATAGTTAAGAGTGCTTCTTGCTTTTGCACAGGACCAGAGACATCAGTCCACAGCACCAGTGTGGCTTACAACCAATGGTTTGTGACTCTTCTGGACTCTGAGAGCACCTACACTCACACGCACATGAACCCACACTGATGGCTCACATATGTGGATAATTAAAAATAAAGTAGAAGCCAAGCATGGTGGTGCATATGCCTTTAATCTCAGCACTTGGGAGGCAGAGACAGGTGAATCCTTGAGTTTGAGGCCAGCCTGGTCTAGATCCGTTCTAGGACAGCCTCAGACACGATATTTAGTGTCAGACAGACAGACCTTTTTTTTTTTAAAAAAAAAAAAAGCAAGCAAGCAAGCATGAATTAAAACATTGCTACAGAAAACAGCTCTGTGGTGGCATTATGCACCATGCTTAAAGCAGTGAACACTTAACATTAGCACACTGTAAGACTAGCTCACCCATGGGCTTGCACAATTTCTCTGCACAGAGCTGTTATGTTTTAAGTTTTTAGACAATTTTGGACTAATGAGAGAAGACCATCAATTCCACCGAAAAAAGTTTCAAGGTGTCTATCATTTAATATCCTTAAATCAAGTCTTATATGGCAATTCCCCTTAACTCTTGGGTTTCATTAAAGTATTGAAGCTGAGAAGTTGTTTGAAGCACCAGTTGGCAGATTAGTGAGCACACTAGGGTGCTCCAACATCAACACAAATGCATGAAGAACCCACTGCAGCAGCAGGTCTTGGGAAAGGAAACAGGAATTCCTTAATTCATTCAAACAAACCAGGGAGAACCAGTTCTACTCCAAGAGTACAAAAGCCAGTCACAGAAAACAAAGGACACCAACACTGGGTAAACACTTGTAACTGTGGCTCCCTCAGCTGCTTGGACATCATACTGGAAGGGAGGCAGCAGAAGAACACTACTCAGATCAGCCTCCTGTCCCTGCACTGAAAGAACTGAGGCCTCATGCTCCTTCTACCACACCAATGCCTTCTCCTGGCTGGAGTCTGGCCAAAGCCACTTTATCCGGACCCCAGCCACCCAGCAGCAAGTCAAATATAACTGGCCAGCTCTAAGGAGTGTATTTTCCCTTGGATCCAGATGAATCAATTTCCTAAAATGATACACTGACTAGAAAAGCTAGAGATAGGAGAATGCTTCCTCACTTACGAATATTCCCTTTCTACAGCTTTGTCACTAGCTACATTGAATACGAGTAACATAAACCAACTGATCCCCAACTGCTATGTGAGAACCTAGTTTAAAACCACAGCCAAAGAAAAAGAACAGGGTCGTGAACATGGGCCTGACAGAAGATGTTCAGAAGGCATCTCCCTTCTTTGTTGCCAAAGGTCTCCAAAGGTAATAAGGGGTTTTAGAGACATTTCAGGCCTTATTCTGGGATTCACTATGCCCATAGACTTCATAGGTAAGTCTAGTTTGTACCTTGAAATTTCTTTTTGATGGCGTCCTTTGAGCTTGCGTAGATCATTTTGCTTTTCAGAGGTGCATTTTCTGGTGCCCTAGACAGAAGGATGCCAGAATGAAAGGACTGCTTTAGAGAAAGTGCAGTCTCCATCAATCTCTAGTGGAGACGAGACAGACCTCAGAACATAGGAGTAATATAATAGATGGTATCTACCACACAGCTGTAAATTCCCCAAAGGCAGGGCTGTTTCCCAGGCCCTAACACTATAACTGGTATATAGGAGAAATAAAGTTTAATGAATACACCCCATTCAAATCCCAATTCTATTAACTTTAAGGCTTAACAATAATTAACTTTTTAAGTTTAATTTTTATTTATGTCTATGAGTGTGGCTACTTGTATGTGTACATGCATGCAGGTGTCCACAAAGGTCAGAAGAGGACATCAGACTCCCTGAACTGGTACTGACAGTGGTGAGCTATCTAATGTTGGTGCTGGGAAAACAAGCCACAGTCCTTTCCAAGAGTACAAGTGCTTTTACCACTGAGCCATCTCTCCAGCCCCTCAATAATTACTTTTATATGCCATTCTCCATAGGCAATAAGCTGTCTGTTCCTACACATGTGCCTTGACCTCATGATTGCAGTGCCCACATCATCATGGCCTAATGGAGTACAGTAGAGCCTTAGTGGAAGAGAAGTGATGTGTAATCTACCAATACCTTCCTTCAAATCTCAGTGCCTTTGCCCTGCAGTCTTGGAACCCTATGCCCTAGCTGGCCTGGAACTCAGAGATTCTCCTGGCTCTCCCTCCAAAGTGCTGAAATTAAATGTATGTGTCACCATGCCTGGCCACAAGACTTTTAAGACTTAATGTCAAATACTTGAAAAGACTATAACTAGAAAAAAATCAATAAATCACTTTAAAATGCTAACTAGAGACTACTGTTCAGCTGAGTCTTTTACAACAATAGAAATGTTCTACATCTGTCAGTTATATACAGCTATTCATTCAATGAAATGTATAAAAACAATGAATTTTAGTTTGATATGGTAGACTATGGCTATACTTCTAGCACTAGGAAGCGCTAATGTTGAATTCCAGATCAGCTTGGGCTATACAGTAAAACCCTATCTCAAAATATAGAGGTATCTTTTCAAACAACTAAAATTTAAATTAAAAATTAAATATCCCTATGTAGTTAGTGGGGACCTACCTAGAACATATAGCAAGTCATAATAAGGAAGAAATGGTATCAGCTTCCTTCAAAGGAACAAACTACAAATACTAAGTGTGCCAGGCAGAGCAGGCTGACGCTCAGCTTCACAAGCTCAATAGGGGCTGTGGTTTACCAATAGAAACATTTGGTAGAAGCAGGGAATTGATTTAGAAACAAGTTCTAAGAATCCACAAAATACCTAAAAGGGTGTTTTTTCAAGTAGACAATGTAGCTAAACTATCAATACAACTAAGGCTTTATGTAAATATTTTGACAATGAATGAGAGTAATTTCAATACTAATTATTTTCAGGGGGCTAGGAATACCTAGCATACCCATGGTCCTGGCTCAGCCCTCAACATTACCAGTACCATTCTGATCCCCACTGGTTTCAAAGAGCTCAGATCCATAGAAGCTGTGTTCTCAGTGCTCACCACAGGAAGAACATCAGCTCCTCTTTTCTGGACTCCTTGGTTTCAAAGCTTGCATCATACAAAGCGTAGCGACAATCTTTTTCAGGAAGCATTCCCACAAAATGCTTGAAAGGATCGGTTATGGTATCACCAACATCACCAACCAAGATCTCTTTGCCTTCTTCAACAACTATGCACTTTTTGTCTGCACTGAGACAAAAAATGACGGCCTTCTTTCTTTTCTTGATTTCTTCTGGTGTGGAGCATTTCCGAACTTTCATGTCATAGAAAATGCGACATACTTCATCTGCAACTTGAACTCCTGAGGCCTATAATGAGAATAGGAATGTGCAAAAGCTTACAATTATAATTTCAAATATAAAACGCTATATTTGGCTATAGACTGACATATGCTTGTATGACCACTACTGACTTCAGACTTAGACATACTGTGTAAGCCATTTTTACCACTATATAGGATAAGGGGAAATCTGACTATAGCAGCCCCTCCTCTCCTAAAATCTCAAAAGGGCTTCTTCAACAGCTGAATGTTGTCATCATCCACAACCCATGTCTCTTTGAGACAGGGTCTCATGGATCCCAGGCTGGCCATCAAGGTCTCTTTGTAGCCAAGTACGAATTTATAAACCTCCCACCATTCTCTAAGTTCTGTGATTACAAGTGTCTGGCACTGTCTGGTTAACAATGTGCTGAACTGAATACAAGACTGCATGTATGTTAGGCAAGCACTCTACTGACCAGGCTGCACAATGACCTTGAACTGTTTTTCTTACATGTTTCTTAGAGCCTGCCCATATATTACTAATACCTGAAAATATTTTACACGAAGCAAAACAGGTGGTTTCAGCTGGAAAAACTCCAGTCCTGTCACATGTCTTTCTCTCACAAAAACAAAACAAAACAAAACAAAACAAAACAAAAAACCATTGTGAGTTCAAAACTCCAATCAATATTCAATAACATTAACTGCTTGCTTTTAATTTCAATTTGCCATGTGAAGGGAAAGTGAAGTGCTTTCTGTGCAAGTCAAAATGACGTGGGTTCGATACCTAATAGTCACAACAAAAGCTGGGCATGGTAGTAATCCCAATACTGGGAAATCTTGGGTTTAATGGCCTGCCAGCTAAATGAGAGACCTTGCCTCAAAAACAAGATGGACAGTTTCTGAGAAACAACACCTGAGGTTGACCTTTGGCCTCCACCCCATGTAGTGCCCCCCTCCAATATGCACACATACATATATTTCATTGGCAAAATATTTAAGTTTTAAATTAAGATTAGAATAAATAAAAATTTTACTGTTAACAATGAACATAACAGTTTGATTTGTGATTAACCAGAAAAATAACCCCTTTTCATGTTCTTACTTGCTACTCTGGACCAGTAGTTAAATAAGCTCTTGATGCCAAAAGATCTTGAAGCGATTTTTAACCTTTTTGTCTTCTGTCCATCTTGATGTAATACAGACACTAACTCCAAGACCCACCATATTCTCTATGTTTATAGTAAAGTTCACCAAAGCTTTTCTAAAGCAAGGATTACAAGCTTAAAGATTTAGTAAGTAATGGATATTCTTACATAGGAGGCAAAAGTGCATAAAAATGAAGAAAACCCTATAGAATGAGATTTACAAATCATAAATTTGTACTCAGAATATGAAGAATCTTTTCAAGCCAGTAACAACAACAAAAGGACCCAATTAAAGGGTGATAATGGATCTGAGTAGACACTTCTCAAGAACATCCCAGGATGTTACAAATGATCAAAAAGCATGTGGGAAGAAACGCTCTCCAACAGTAGTCATTAGAGAAATGCAAATCAGAAATTACACTTATTAGAATGACTTAAAAAGAAAAACTGGGCTTGGGAGATAGTTCAGTGGGTAAGGTGTCTGTCCAACATGAGGACCTGAATTCAGATCCCTACCACTCATGCAGAAGCCAGATATGATGGCATATGCCTACAATCCCAGTACTGGGGGTACACGAGCAAAACACCAAATTCCAGATTCAGAGAGATCTTAACCCCGAAAATATGGCAGAGAGTGATAATGACACTCAGCACCAACCTCTGACTTAAACACACACACACACACACACACACACACACACACACACACACACACACACACACACAGAGTATCTTCTAACAAATGTTAGTGAGTGTGGACAAACAGTAATCTCATACTGCAGCAACAAAATCATCAACATGTCAGCCCCTGTGCAATTCTCAAAGAGCTAAAGGTGGAGTTAATAGATCACCTAAGAATTCCAGTTCTTGGTATACATATGAAAGAAATAAAAATGTGCCCATACAAACAACCATATGCAAATGTTCACAAAACTGTTATTCACATAAACAAAAAATGTGAAATGGCAAAGTTCATTAAGCGAAGAGATTTTTAAATGGAGTACATACACGCAATAAAGCAAAAATGAAACAACACACTACAACATAAACAACCTCAGAAAACATCACACTCACAAAAAAAGATGCCAGAGAAAGGGCTTTATGCAGCACGATTCTATTTATACAAAATGTCCCCAAGGTGAATCTCTAACTAGACTAGTGGTTTCCAAGGCCAAGGGAAGGGAAAAGGGATTGATGGTTAATTTTCTTTTGGGAGTGATGAAAATGCTCTGCAATAAAGCTGCTACTTAAACACATGTGCAAGGAGCTGGTTGTGATGGTGCATGCCTATATCCAAGCAAGCAGTTTGACAGCTATGAGGGAAGATCACCAGTTCAAGGCCAGCCTGGGCTACAATAGTAAGACCCAGTCACAAAAATACAAGAGAAAAATATGCCTGCAAGAATGTGGGGGAACGGGATATATTAGGCACCTAACATTTATTATTAAGGTAATTAGGCATTTCATCTTCCAATTGTTAAGCCCTACATACCACAACACTATCTAATCCACATCTACTCACAAGGTCCTCCAAACCGGCTAACCAAATCCACACATTTTTCCTATAAATGCAATTACTGTAAATGAACAGCACACTTTAATACAGTGGCAGTTAGAAAAATAATATTGTATAGAAACTAACAAAACTATACAACCTTACTATATTCCTATTACATTCTTATTACACATGCATACTTATATTTTTTAAGTTAGTTTTAAGCCTTTTACTGCTTTAGTAGCATTTTTCTGATCTTTGCAAGAAATTAAAAATTATGTTCAAATAATATTATCAAGGAAGAACTAGAAACTCCAATTCCTTTCTAATCCATAATAATGCCGATATCTAGGTTTCTTTTAACCAGTAAACAAATTCTTTTTAAAATACATTTTTAAAAGTTTATTTTAAACTTATTGTTCATATAATGTGTTTCAGTACTAAATATTTAACTGTCCAGCAGCCAAGAGCCTGTAAATTTATTTTAAATAAAATTAAAACAAATTCCATTTTAAGTTTGTGCAGCTGAAACAATACAGACCACCGAAAATCCTCTGAACCAGGGAACACTAAGTTGCTCCAGAACTGGAAGGAATCTGAAGGCAAAAATAGACTCTGCTACCACAGAGCTCTGACTACCTTAAAAAGCTGAAATTTCTCTGTGTTCCATACTAGGAACCACTGGACAATAGGAATCCATACTCTACCCTGTGTCAAAGCAGCTGCTGCTGATCCTGCTTCAAGCACAGTGGGGCATATGCTTGTCTTGGGTCTCTTTTGGTGGAACAGTTATAAAACTCACCAACTGGGGCTCAGTGGTTAAGAGCATTGGCTGCTCTTCCAGAGGTCCTGAGTTCTATTCCCAGCAACCACCTGATGGCTCACAACCATCTACAGTGGAATCTGATACCCTCTCTGTCATAAAAGTCATACATGCAGATAGAGCACTCATATACATAAAATAAATAAATCTTTAAAAAATTCACCAAGTTAGAGATTAAGTGAATATTCAGGGTTCATAAGAATAGTCAATTGTCAAACACAAAGTTATGCCACAGATAATACAGACACTGGGCATAATCTTGGAAATGAAAGAAAAACCTGAAAGAGCAAGTCTCTCATCTCTGAAACTTAAGATATCAAGTTTTGAGGCTTTGATTATGATTAAGCACTGCACCAGTCCAAACCTAACTGTGATGGTCACTAACAACCGGCCATCCTAAACCAGAACATCAGAACTAAGGACACCTCACCTTGGCTCCATTATTAAAACCCACTATACTTTAATCCTAATTAAAGAAAGCAGAATGAAAGCCACTTAGCTATTAATTTCTAAAGCCTAGTTTTTCTAAGAGTCTAAAATATCTGAAAAGTAGGACTATTACAAAGCAGACATACAATTGTAAATTAACAAAATTACAGAAAACAGTTAGTGGCTCCTTTCCTACCAATTTCTCAAAGGACCTGGGGAGTTTCAGGGTGGGCCTCTGGTTCCCTTTGTTTATATCAGTATTTGTACAGGACAGCAGAGGCAGGGCTCCCTACTGCTAATGCCACCCAGCAGCGACAAACTTGACAGTACTTCTGAGCTGACTGAGGCCTGAGCCCTCCAGGCCTGCCTCCTCCTATGGTTCCACTGCAGTTAAGATGGTGATTAGAAAAGACCACAGTTCAATCAGGACCAGAGAAAAAAGATGGGAATTCAATGGGAAGAGTGAGTGAAGTTAGCGTGATTCCCCCTCAACACCCGCCATATATATCCATCCTTCTGCCCCTTGACTTTTAATTCCAGAGTTCATTCTCTCCAGAGTATTCAGATCTTCCCAGCTTAGTCATTCTACTGAAAAGAGAAGAGTAAGTGACCACAGAGACTCCCTGTCATCCCGTTCCTAAATTACAAAATCCCTACTCTAGCTGTTTTAGGAAAACATGGGGGCTAGTAACAGCTATGCTAACATTTCTTTCCTGCCTTCTATTGTGGTAGCTATCTCCATGAGCTGGAACACTGGAAATATATGAAACAATAAGAAGTAAATTATTAATTTTATTTTAAAAAATTTAAAAAGTAACAGCACAAAAGGCTTACTCAATACTAAAATAGCACGTTTTAGGCAAATTTATAAAATGTATTACATAACTTTGTCTTGGGAAACAGTACACTGTTTTGTTAATGACTCATGTTACTTAGAACTTCAGTTACTATAATATGCAAAAAAAAAGATTAATGCCTCTAAGGGCAAAGATTTCACATTTAGTATTTAATCTATTTATGGTTGGCTATTTCTGAGGGCAAGAAAACAATTTTGAGAAAAACTAACACACACACAGGGGCAAGGTTTCATTGTATAACCCAAGCTAGCATCAAATTAATAATTATCTTGCCTCAGCATCATAAATGCTAGAATTATAGGTGTCACCACCAAACCTGGCATTGTTTACTAAAGGTGTATGTTATATTTGTTTTGTAGATTCAAAGCAATAAAAATGAAAGTCAAAGTCTCATGCAAAACAGCTCAGCTTAAAC
Source organism: Sigmodon hispidus (assembly GCA_004025045.1). Lineage (NCBI taxonomy): Eukaryota > Metazoa > Chordata > Mammalia > Rodentia > Cricetidae > Sigmodon > Sigmodon hispidus. The sequence continues at coordinate 91,217 of PVIH01007959.1, forward strand.
AAATTAAGCAAAGGCTTGATTCTTCCAGGTGGATTAAAAGAAGACATTTGATTTTATCCCTTAGCCAGAAGCACTGGCTATTGGGAGAGAAGTGGAGCAGGAACTGGAAAAGGTTATGGAGACCAGGAAAACAACTTTGGCTCTGATCATTCTGACGAATCTGCAATTAATGGAGACTATGTTCTTTAAAAAAAAAGACAAGCCCTAAATAAACTAGTTATACTTGTCTCCTAAGCAGTACTGGGAATGCTTCACTTGAGATCTTTCTCTGCAGAGGAACAACATCTGCAGCATCCTCTAGCATCCCCAAGGCGGTCAGAGATGCACATTCTCTAACTCAAGAGGTCAGATGGAACCATATACACTAAGCAGTAAGTGCATTCTAATTATTACTGCTATTAACCAGAAAATCTAGTCAGAGCATCTTCAACTCTTCAGTAAGCCATGTTGCCAGTTCTCAGTAAAGCCTTTGGTTATTAGACAAATTTCTAACTGTGAGCTAGAGATGGCTCAGCAATTGGAAGCACTTCGTGCTCTTCCACAGGACCTGGGTTCAATTCCCAGCACCCATGTACCAGCTTAATCTTGTCTGTAACTTCAGTTCCAGGGTACCCAACACCCTCACACAGTCACACAGACATACATGAAAGCAGAACATCAATGAACATAAAATAAAAATGAATTAAAAAAAACAAACTTGAATCTGAAACAGAAATTTATTTATAGAAGAAGATGAGTTTATTGAGTACACTACAAGGCAGAGGGTGGGGTGGTAACAGAACAGATGATCTCCTCAATGAGAGATTCCTGTTTCCTGTTCACTAGAACTGTGGCATCTGGTAAATACCTATCTCTTTCTTCTCATAAATATTTAGTGGTGCCATCAATAGATAAATAAGACACTGAAAATGTGATAATGTGTACAATGGACTTTCATTTTGCCATAAAGATGAAATTATAATATTTACCCAAAAAAGAATGGATCTAGAAACTATAACATTAAGTGAAGTAACCTGAAGTCAGGAAAACAGATACTGCAGTTCTTGCCCACAGTGAATCTTAGCACTTAACGTGCACATATATGTATGTGCACAGGCGATGCAATTAGAGATGGGATGGTAAAGGGGAAAAGGAAGTGCTGAGGAAGGGACACGGCATCACAACACACACGCAATGAAAGCACAAAGGACGTGGCTGGCGGCGGAAGGAACAGAAACAGGAGGAACTACAGAAAGGAGCGTGCAAAAAAAAATAAACTTAGTTTCAAACTGCATTATGAACCCTAATATTTTGCATGCTAAGATAAATAAATAATATATTAGGTGTTTAAGAAGAAAAGGACGGGGTCAGCAAGACTGCTCAGCAGGTAAAGTGAACACTCGAATTCAGTCCATGGAGCTCACATGGGAGAGGAAAGAGCTAAGGCCGAGTTCTCCTCTGCCCTCCACATGTCCCATGGCAGGCAGGTATGCATATGCTCACACACCAAACAAAGACATACACAAAATAATTTTTAATATCATGGGGCTGGAGAAATGTCTTAATAGTTACGAATATTTACTGCTCTTGCAGAGGACCCAAATTCAGTTCCCAGAACCCACACTGCACGGCTCACAACCATCTGGAAACCAGCTTCAGGGAATCTCATCCTCTTCTAACCTCCATGAAGACCTGCACACATCACACATCACACACACACACACACACACACACAGAGCACCCTCTTTTTAAAAACAGCAAAGAAATGCTCAAAAGAGATAGATGAGAAAAATATTTTAAATGTACTCAATATAAATATACATACATAGTTTTAATGAACTTCTCCCATCTGGGCCGACAATGGTCCTTCTAAAAAGACAAAGAGGACCTAACAAAACCCTCAATACCAGACATAAGAAGCCCTCTTTTGAGATGTTGTCTAGGCTGTCCCTAAGACTCCCATAACATACAGCCTATTGCTGTTGCCCTTGCTTGTCCCCAGAGACAGAAGGTAAGTCCCTACTGCGGAAGCCACCCTACATTTCAGAAATAGGGTCCAATGACCCCTGAGCTGAAAGTGACCAGAAGACACCATGAAAGCTTTCAAAGGAGGGAGGCAACCAACAGTACTACCCAGCTATGATACCTATGAAGCCCAGTAACAACCAGAATGGCAGGATATCCCAGGGTGCAGTGGCAGCCTGCATATGCTGATGGTAACCAGCAGATCTCTAACTGGACTTAAGAACTACTCAACAACAGCAAAACAAACAAAAGCAACCACTCACCAAGAGGGTAACTATGTCTGTATGGAACTCTAGCTAACGACTGAGTGCTAGTGAAGTCATGGGTTTGGGAGGAGAATCTACCACCTCTACTTTATTAAAACAACACAATGTCTGTCTACACTCTCAATATTTATCCTTAGACCCACAGATAAGTACAGTCCTCACCCTTCATCAAGGAAACTTCTCTTTGCAAAAACCACAACCAATCAAATGAAGAGCTGTGGAGCACAGTCCTAATGTACACATCTAAAAAACACTCTTGCACCTAAGGCTCACGAACTTTGTGGAAGGGGATAAAAAGACTATGAGAATCTGAGTGCTTGCTGTGAGATTGTTTCCTAGTCATGTCAGAAGCTACATTCAAAAGTCTCACCAAAGTGACTGTCTAAATGTGAACTGAACAAGGATGATGTCCCATCCAATGACATGCCAAACTGGATGGGGAAAGACCATGAGGCCTCAACCCTGCACAAAGAACTACAGCAAACTGAGGACAGCTGGGAAGGAGAAAGGTGGCCATCCCTAGGGAAGAGCACAGCAAACAGCCCTGAAAACAGACATACAAGCAACATCACATAGACTGCGCAAGTTACATTTAAGAATGCATACATACGGCAATAAAAAGAGGCTGTGGATTTGAGGGGAGCAGGGAAGTGTATATGAGACGGTTTGTTAGTGGCAGGACTATTCCACTGTGCCATTGCCTGCCCTCCTCCCTCCTGCCCTGGGCCACCACAGCACTCTGCAGCTGCAGTTACTGCATCAGATACCAGTGATCCAGAAAGTGTTTCAAGCTAGCTCTGCTTTAATTCTGCTTCATTCAAAACAGTCAAGTGAAGCCAGGAAAGGAGGCACATGCCTTTAGTCCCAGCACTCAAGGCAGGAAGGAGACAGCTGGATCGCTAAGACTGAGACCAGTCTGAGTTCCAGGACACACAGGGCTACACAGAGAAACTATCCTTTAAAAAACTAAAAATAAATTAGTTTAGAAATAAAAACAGAAAAAGAGAGAAAAAGCCAAGTGACCAGTATTAAATTCACCACCAATTTCCAATCATAAAAATTCTGTCACTTCAGAACAAAGCACAAATGTTGCTAGAATGGCTATGTAGCAGACCAAATGGAAGTTCTGTTTGCTACTTACGAACTGTTTAATGAGTTGAACTCATTAGTAAGCATCCCTGAACATCTCACACTCTCTTGTGGTGCTACACAGTTTTTCCTCTCATCTGGTTACCTTATTCCTGGCTCAGCTCCTCCTCTGGGAAGGCAGTTCTTACTTATCCCTTATCATCAGCTCTAGCTAAAAGCTGCATGATCCTCCACGGACTGACGGCTTCAACAGTTATTTCTATTGTAGTATATCTATCCAATATTGTCCTAACTATCCCTTAGCTGACTCCCCAAAAGAACAAGAGCAGTTAGTGGGTGTTTTTAAATTGTTACTTTGTTTTTGTTTATGCAATGCTAGGCAGGATCAAACTCAAGGCCTTGTACATGCTAAGCAGGCCTCTGTAACCTACCTCCATTCCCATCCAGCTAGTATCTTTGTCTATTCTGCTCTCCACATCTCTACAACTGTGATGCTGCCAACTAGATGTTTACTTAACCAATAAAAGTCTAATAGTATTTTTGTCTTGAAAGTTATAAATATGCACTCTTTATTTTTGCCTATCCAATATGTGAGAATCATATTTCATATAAACTTCAGGATAAGCACTACATAAGAGATATAAATGTATATAGTAGTCAATATTCAACAGCATGACTAAGAAATCAATATTCCACAACACAATTAAAAGTTTGTAAGTTGTTGCCACGGGCCCATTTGATTCTGCAGCTGAAACATTTAAAGGCATTGCCTAAAACAAGGTTATCTACTAGTTTTATTAAGTAGAAAAAAATGTTTTAGGAATTTGCTAGTATTTGAAAAAGTAAAAACGTCCCAGCACACTCTGGAGCAGGGGGCAGCTGAACTCTGCACCTGGCCACACCCACAGCTCCTGCTGCTGCTGAGGGAATCTGCAAGGATCCCTACTGCGAGTGAACTGAGCAAACCAACTGCAGGGGTCTCTGAAAGACAGAATCAAACCCTGACCAGAGAGGTGACAGGAGACACACAAACCAAAGTGCCACAACTGACCAGGACCCATCTAATCGTGAACCACTGAAGCCATGGGCAAACGTCAGTGCAAGAAATTACATAATAATACAAAGGGCAATATGGTAACTCCAGAAGA